>CAKNYM010053245.1:235225-247722 GCA_932195095.1 Andricus curvator
AATTCCAGATCAATCTAAAACATATATACCTAACAGCTATATACCTACATACTTTACACCTATATACCTATCTAGCTTATACCTATATAATCTACACCAATTCAACCATTTTTCCAACCGAGCAAGTCACGCCTACCCCGAAAGGGAAATGGCTTAATGGTATAATAACTGTTCAATTAATTATTACCTAAATAATTTGTTCACAATATTAAGTAACATAAAGGTTGAATTTTAATTTTTTTTTCAATTAAGCAACATAAATTGATTATTTACTTTAAGGTTAGTTAGTTAAATATTGATTGTAATTTGTATAAATATATAGTATATTGCGTGACGAGGGCAGCTAACTTCACCCTCGTGAAATCGTTGCCTCCGCCATGCATACAATTTTTCATCATATCGATAATCGAGAATTCGACTTCAGATGCCTGTGGAGTGGGTCGTCAATAAAATTTTCTACCCGCTCGACAGGCATCGAAAGTCGAAATATTGACGCGTCATTTCTGTTGCGAGAGAGGTGGCACGTCGCGCCCTGGCGGATTTTCTTCCGAACTACCAGCTCAGAGCAGCAAGATTTAAATATTAACACTTATTAAAAGGAAAGTACTGCAAACAAAATTTTAATTAAAAACGATGAATACATTTTTTTGCATGTAACATGAAAATTATTTACTGCATCCTGACGTGAATAACAAAAATTTATGATGAGAAATCTTTGAGATGACTATAACATTAATAAATCTTTTCTCCAAAAAAATGTGTAAAATTATTCAAAATATTGTGCTAGTTTATCAAATATTTTAGGGCAAAATATCTTCCTGCACATACGGTAATACTTCAAGAATTTATAGCAAATTTACCTAATCTACGTGGAAAATCAAACATTATTTTTGGAACGATACCCTACATTCAGTAGGAATCATTGAATTCCGCAAATTTTAGGGAATATTCCCAAACTTTTTTATAAATTACCATATGTTTAGGGAAATTTTCCCAAAAATTGTAAGTATTATCTAATTTCCTGAATTTTAGGGAATTTTCCCCAATTTGTTAGTGAATTATAAGAACTTTTAGTGAAATTTCCCCAAATCTTGGAGAAAATGATTTTCCCCAACGAAAATGTGGATTTTTCCCCACTAAAATGTGGGGAATTTTCCCGAAATTTTTCACAGTGTAATTAATGAGTCAGAGTGGCCGTTTTAATCAAGGAAACAATTCCCGATCATTTCCCACTTCGAAAAAGTTTATCACGGTCATCGAAATTAAAAAATTCGAACTCTCAGAGCTGAAACGTTTTTCATTTGAAGTGATCAAAACTGAACTGCAAATTGAATCACTCAGTTTTAAAGTCTTTCCAAAAATTGCTATTCACATTCATGTTTCCCATGTGTGATGTCACATCCTGCGTTAAACCCAGCCCCCCTTCATCACAAATCGTCATAAAACATGTTACCCCCCTCTTGACAGTGTGACGTAGTTTTTAAACTGCCCTTCATAGGATTAATTTATACAAGATATTTTAACAAAAATATAAGTAGATCTTATTTATCTATTTAAAGGATGCTGACAAGAGCTGCGATAAAATTGTTGCTTCATTCGTGAAAGCGGCACAATTAAACGTTGATAGGTATGTGGCATGCGTTGCAAAATGTCTTAAATCTGGAGCCGACTGCAAGAAGATGCTTAGAAACTAATGCCAAATAGGATTGCTTTTTACACCTGTTTTTTACGGCGAAGAAACTATCACCTTTATTAATATCAAATCTCATATAAGTATGAGATACATATATAAATATATGATGATTTGAATTTTGTACAATCCGGATTGTGGCTTAGTTTATCCTTGCGTCAAAGCGCATACATTATCATACATATTCATAATCACGTGAATTCGTTTGAAAATTTATTAAATTTCTTCAACATTTTTAAATCGTTTGAAAATTCCTTAAAATCCTTTGAATTATATTACGCTCCTTGAAAATCCCAATCCTTTAAAATCTATGGCTTCAAATCTTTAAAAATCTGTTAAAATCCTTGAAATTCCGTGATATATTACGAAATATTACGAATCCCTTGCAATCTTTGAAATCCATTTAAAATTAATTTAAATCTTTCAAAGCAGTGGAAATCTTTCTGAACCTCTCTGAATTCCTTGATCTTTCAAAATACATTAAAATTCTATTAAGTACCTGAAAGTCCTTCATCATATTCGGAAATACTTTGAAATTCAATTCAATCTTTTGAAATCCTAAGCCTCTAAAGTCCGTGGATATCCTTTGAATGTTTTTAAATCTCTTAAAATTCATTGAAATCCAGTGAAATTATCGAAACCCCATTAAATCTCATAAAATCTGTTCGTTTCCTTTAAAATCCTTTGAAATTCCGTATTTACGAAATATAGAACACTTAGAATGTTAATTCAGTTTACGCAAGAGAAATTCATAAGGAAAGAGTGGGTAAATAATTACGAAATTATCATAATTTCTAGTCTCGCCAAAGGTAGCGTTAAGTCAACTAAAATTTGTTTTTGACGAATCTTCGATTTACTGATCTAACAGCAATATGTTTACTGTATGTCTGAATAATTAAGATTTTCGGAAGATGATGTGGTGTCCTCATGTTCAATTATAGGCAATACGTATTTTTCTTATTGGAGAAGAAAAATTTCTGCGAAGTTATAAGTAATTGAATTTGGAAGTTTGCTTTTCAAATAAACACAAATTCTTGCTTTGAATCTCTATAATGTTTGATATGAGATACATAAATTTGCATTCTAGATTCTCGTAGGTTTATCGACCTCTTTTAAAATCCGATGGAAAATTTTAAAAAGGTTTACAGAAACTATTTTCACAAGAAACCCACCCTTATATTTTTTGCCATTTTTATATTCAGTTTGTACATCAATAAGGAACACATCCTGTGAGTTTTATGCCGGGCCAAACCATTTTTGTTGCAACGAGAAGTTTTTGTCGATAAATTGAATTTCCGCAATTTTTACAAATTACAGAGTTGGAAAAGAATTAATCAATCATCATGATTTGAAGCCTTGCCCGAAGTAACGTTGCGTCAACTAATATCTGTTATGCTCCTATCGTTGTTTACCAGTTCTTATAGCAATTTTTAATGTATGACCAAATAATTCAGATTTTCGACAAATAATGAGGTACTTCGCATGTTTACGACAACAGAAAAGTTCCACTCAGAAAAAAATGTGTGTTAAATTAAATTAACCATTTCTTTAATATATTTTTTTTTAATTTAACGAACATTAACGTTAATATTTGTAGTATTTAGATTTTAAATTAAATTCTAATAAATGGGTTTGAAAAATCATCGGCACCCCAGCTGCCGATTTGAGCATTCTACTGCTTGCTAGGTTTCGTTGGTGTTGCAATTATTTATTTTCTGATAACTATAGCCGCGCTTTCTCACTTATTCTTATTTTTTTCCAATGCCTATTCAATTTTTAACAAACTTGCAGTCCAAGAAATAATGATTAATATCACGTATACATATTCAAATAAAACCAAATATTGGATTTTTTTCAGTTTTCTTCCACTTTTTCAACCTTTTTTTAGGCCATGTAACTGCCGACGTTATTAACAGAAAATCTGGTAATATCGGATACATTTTAAAAAACAGTTTTTGGAGAAGATACATAATTTAAATTTGGTACAATCGGGATTTTTTTGAATTTCCGAGGCTCGCATCGACTAAAAAAGGCTTTAAAAAAGTCGCATTAGCCACATAAAATTATGCAGATAGCAGCATAGAATTTCGAAAAAAGTCCACAAAAAGTCGCATCAAATTCTTAAAGATGATGAAAAAGCACAATCAAAAAAAAACTTGGAAGTTAAACCACTTTTTTAATAATAGTCTTGAGCTTCAGAGATTCTAAATATGGTTTTAAAATATTTGTTTCTAAATTGTTAAACTTTTCAACATGATTATTTTCAAATAAGAGAATTTAGAAATTTACATTAATTTTGAATTGCAGGAACATTCATTTTGAAAATTCTGAACTTGAAATTACTCAACAATTGAGGCTTTAACTTTAAGAATGTGTAAATTAAATATGAAATTATTTGTTTTTAAAAATTGAGACTCCACAGTCCAAAATGAACTAGAAACTGGTAAAATAAGGAGATTTTTCACTAAAATAGGAGGATGAACTATTTTAAATGAAGTTAATATAGATACAATATCGAATTCAAATAAAACGCTTCAAATTTCTAAGGCTTCAAGTCGAAATATATTGCATTTTCAACAAAGTACTTGAATTTTCAACCAAAAGGGACAATTTTCTTAAAAAAGAGTTGAGTTTTCCAGCTAAAAAGTTGAATGGTTTAGAAAACAGTTGACTTTTAAACACGAAAGATTACTTTTTAATCGAATTGTTGCATTTAAAAAAAATAGTTGAATTTTTAATATACAAAGATGAATTTTCAACCAAACGTTCAAATTATAAAACAAAAAAGAGTTAACTTGAAACAAATAGTTGAACTTTCAAGTCCCAAAGACGAATTCTTGAAAAGACAGTTGAATTTTCCATCTGAAAAGTTCAGTATAGTATGATAAATTAATATGGAGCGTTACCGGATATTTTATACAAAATAATAGGCAAAAAGAGTAACAATTACTTACTTTTATTTAGAATCAACGTTGATGAATCAATTTTCAACTATACTGAAAGCTTCTTAAGTATCAAATTAACAATTTTAGTTACAATTTTAGTAAACAACATTTGGATAGACTTTGAAGTGATTCTTAAAATCCTCAATCTGAAATGTCGAACTCTACTCTCGATTTTTATCCTTTTCAACTCAAGATAAGTAATATCTGTGAATTTTAAATATTTAAAAAAGCTGTTAATATTATTTTTAAAAATTATTCTGAATTTTACTTTGATATAAGTACTTTATTAAAATAATTTTAGAAAAAATGTATGTGATTCAAGGGAAAAGTGGAAAATAGCTAGGAAAAAAGTGGCCAACTTTTGGCAATCACCCAAAAGAAGGTTATAAAAATGGAAATCGTGACAAATAGACAATTTTACTACAATAAAATAACGCAAGTTTTTAACTATATTGAAACAAGAAGAAGGCAGAATTGGCCCTCTTCGAAGAAGAAGGTGTAGATCTCGAAACACTGAAGGTACGTGGGTTAGCTTTCGCTGATGACAAGATTGTTATGGCAGAATCAATCGAGGACTTGCAAAGAATGTTGAATAAACTTAATACAAGCATGAAGACCATGGTCCTCAAATTAACGCAAATAAAGCAAAAAGCATGGTGTTTGAAGGAAACAGTGAGAAAACAATATGCAACATTGTCCTAAATGATGAGAGATTAGAACAAGTTGACAAGTACATATATCTGGGTAGCCTATTCAAAAGCGGCGAATATCGGTAGAGCAGGGTCCATTCTCAGAAGTAAAAATATATCAAAAAAAGTTAAAATGGCAAGACATAATTCTATATTTTTACCGACTGTGCTATACAGGTAGCGAGACATGGACCTGTCAAAAAAAGGGTAAGAGTAAAATTAACGCGATTGGCATGAAACCTCTGCGCACAATTTGCGGGAAAGCACTGATGGACAAAGTGAGAAACGAAATAATACTCAAAGAATGCGGTGGCAAAGAGACAATAGTTGACATATGGGAAAGAAATCAGTTGAGATGGTTCGGACATTTCGAACGAATGACCAAACAAGTGCATAAAGGTAAAGTAAATGGCAGTATGCCCAGAGGCAGACCACGGAAAGAATCGTTAGAATGTGTGAATGAGACCTTAATCCGAAAAGACATAAGAAGCCATAGAAACAGGAGAACTTGCATGAAAAAATGTATGGACGTGAAGGAAGCTAGAGATGTATGCCAGGACAGAAAAGTGTGGCAAAAAATAGTTTATAAAAAGAATGTGAGTAGAGTGCATGACGCCTGAAACAAAAGACCTTGGATACTAAAGTTCCCGAGTGGGGAACATCACATAAGAACCTTGTGAGGCTCTTCACTTGGGGTGATCGCTAGAGAGATTGATCAGCAACCTGGATCGGAGCAGTGTTGCGGAACGAACGTGTCATTTAAATAAATAACATGAGAATTCTAGATCAATCTAAAAAATATATACCCCCTACCTCACATTACTCCTTTCCTCACCGAGCAAGTCAGGCCTACCCCTAAAGGGGTATGGCTTAATGGTAAAATTAAAATAAAAAAATTAAATTAACTGAAAATCACAAAAAACGAAGCACTTCTTCAAATTTGAACACCAAAAAATTTTTTTTTCAGATTTAAATTACCAATAAAAATAGTTCAAAGCAAGTCGATTTATACCCGTATATCGATAATTCCATTAAAATAGTTTTTACCCTCCCTGATTGACTATGAAGTTGCAAAAAAATCGAAAAAAGTCGACTTTTTCGCTATTTTCTTAGATTCGTGGTAAATTTCTCAACTATTTGACGATATAATGTGTGATATGCGTTAATGAGAATGTATTTTCAATATGGTGCAACAATAATATATAAGAAATGTTTACAGTAAAATAATTTTTATTGACTTTGAATTACAAAAAAATATTTAAAAGTGATATATTGCTCTTTATTTTACAATAAAATTAATTTTCGGTATATAAATTATCAGAAAAAATAGTTCGAAGGAAGTGAATTTGTACCTACATAGCAAAAAATGATTCAAATATTTTTTACCCTACCTAAGTGACCTTGAAATTTCAAAATATCGAAAAAAATCGACTTTTTTGCTATTTTCTTAGAGTTACGGCAATTTTTTCGAATTAAAGTTTAAAATATTTTTAATTCTGAGATTTTTAATTCAGTTTTAAATCAAATGCCATTAAACAGCTAAATTAAAAATTGTAATCTTTTATAAATTAAACAGTTCCGAGATTTATTGTTCAAAAAATGAATCTATATGCTCTCATTCGAAGCACAATTCAATAAATTTGTCAATGTTAAAAATTATATTACTTTAAGCTATCTTGGATTAGAACCATTACAAATTCAACGGCTTTAAATTTTGTCCCAGAAATAATAATTAATTCAGGTATACACATTTAACCAAAATCGAAAACAAATATTCGAAGCTTTTTTAAGCTCTTCAGTAGTATGCAACCTGTTTTTCTGACAAAAAAACTATCCACTTCATTAATATGAAATATGGTATAAATGTCGGATACATTTTTCAAATATTATTTTTGAGAAGATGCATAATTTGAATTTTGTACAATCCGGATTTTTTTGAATTGCTCAACAATCCGCTTTGATTCGCATATTTTGAATTTTGTATTTTTCAAAAGTTTTAAATCCACAACCCAGTAAATACCTGTAAAATTATTTTCATTCGAATCTAGATACATATTTCTTGATTTTAATCCAGCCTACATGAATACGAGGAAAACGTCGTGTAAAAATTAAATATTTGATCTGCGTCATTAACGGAGAAAATATTGTGTTTGTCATCATTTTTCAATGAAAATATGAAATAATAATCAAAAGAAGACTGTAATAAATGGTATATATTTTTACCACGATTAACCACATTCGAAAAAAAATTCTTGGATATGCAGAGACATTTAGTTGAATCAAACCAATTTTGGTTGATTCAAACAAATTTTGGTTAATTCAACAAAATATTTGATTGACTCAGGCAAATTTTTTAGTTGAATTAAAAAAATACTCCATCTAGCACAATATTTGATTAATAAAATCAACAATTTTGGTCGGGTCAACGAAATATTTTGTTGTCCATATAATAACCATATTCTATGGTTGAACTAACATAAAAATATCATGAAATCCTAATCAATTCTAATAATTCAATTACAGAAAAGTGAGCCATTAAAGATTAGTAGAAAATTGCTAATTTGATCATATAAAAAAAAATTTAGTAATTCAAAAAGTGGAAAACTACTAATTGCTTTGTGCAAATATAATTTATAATTATAATATAATAAAATATTACAAAAATATTACTACTTTATTATTTAAACACGCAATTACTCTTAAAGGAGGATTGATAATAATCTGTTCATTCAATGGGGCGTAGTTAAAATCTCCAAACTTTGGAAATTAAGATTGTATTACTTGATAAAAATTTGTTTTCAATAACTCAGAAAGTTCGAGCATCTGATATTTATTATTATTAGTTTCATTTACTTTATTTTATTGCAGCTACCTCTTTAATTAAATAATTATAATTTAGAAGTTTGTTTGTTGACAATTATTTCAATACAAATGGGACTTTTTCTCTGATACACTTTTTTTGCCCAATTAACCGCTTTCAAGTAATGGCGTTATAAACAAATACATTTGTACTGAAATTGACATATTTGCAGATAAATATCTCAACACCTATTAAAACGAGATACCTCGAAAATATGCATGTTGCTTTTTAAGACACGTACTCCACACAAAGGAATGAAATTTTACGATAATTTGATCAAGTTAAATCTTTGGTTTATAAACGAATTTTAATAAGGTCCTTTTTTTACAACTATTTGTAGAATATTGCATCAATAGTTGGCAAGAAAGGCCATTTTTTAAATATTCATACAAAACAAAGTTTTAATTTTATCAGAAAATTTATTTTTCCGGTGTGGAGAACATATTTCAAAAAGCAATTTGCAATTTGAATTTTTTCCATAAACAATGTATTTGTGAAAAAAATGTGTTTAAATAATTAATGACCAACATTTTGAAAAGTTGCCCTAGATATTCATTATTCGGGGCTTTTTACAAAGAGACGGATTTTTATAAAACTGAAAAAAATGTATAGCTGATCCGAAGATATGTATCCTTCATCTGGCTACAAACATCGTTGGAAACAAACTAACGATATTGGCAAAGCCTATAAAATAGATTTGCAGCACAATTTATTTTTACTATTATTATTAATAAATCATATTTTTAAATCGTCAAAACAAAGATATTGTATAGCTGCAATAAAAATGTTGTAAATCTATATATAACGCTAGTTACATCGGAATCACTTTGACAGAGGTTTGAAATTTAGAATTGATTTGGCAATTTGCGCTAAAATGATAAAGATTACAAAGGCATAATTGAAATAAAAATAAGTGGAATCATTAGAAAAACTTGTTTTTAAATGTTCATACTTTTCCAAAAATTGAATTTGAGTATAATATATCATTTACGCATATTTCTTCCTACACTCAAATTTTCAATTAAAAAAGGGACAGCATAGATTTTCTCTGAAGATTACCGAATTTTCTGCAGGGTTTGCAAAAATTTCAGTTAGTTAATTTAACTATATAACAATCCATGAATCGGGAATATAGTTGCTTGTTCAAAAACAAAAATTAATTTCTTTAGGTAGATTTTAGTTTTGTTAATTTCATTTTTCAGTATTTTCCTGTCTGAAAAATAAATTGTTTCCGTGTAAAATAATGAAAATTTGTACTAAGTTGGTGAACGCACATAATTTTGAAAATAATATCATCTATGTATTTATTTATTTTGCAAGAGTAAACGCACGCTCAAACCCCTTTTACAAAGATATGTTCTACAATCGTTTATTAAACATTTTAAAATATTTTTTGGCCATAGTATGATTGGAACTTGGTATAATCTGGATCGCATTTCAGTTTCACCATACACTCCACCCCCCAACAAAAATCTTGCAACCGTGGAAAATGTCTGGCAAGTGGATGATCGAGTGTTTTTCAGTAAAAGTAATAGGTTCTCAAACATACTATTCATGCAATAATAAAATTTGAGTTTGACTGTAATAAATGCTTCAGTCATCGCAAATAAAACGTAATTTAATAATTTAATAAAAGTAATTTAAACATTATTAACAAAAATGTATTCTCTAATTCAAATACATTGTTGGGGATGAAGATAAACGGTGGGTATATGTGTCACGTATGTGTAAAGAAGACTTTTTTCACACCTGATACATGCATGATATTTAATATGAATTTAGCCCCATATGGAATTTCGAGCAACTTTTCTGGCTTTGTAAACATGTTGTCGAATACAAAATTATATCATCATATTCTGACAATTTAAACAATAATTTCCATCAAACGGATTTTTGTTGACCCAACGTTACCTTCGCCGAGGCTTCAAATCATCATTTGATCATTCTTTCCTCTTACGTCGACTAAACAAACATTCCACACGATAAATATTTAGTATAAAAAGGCAGCTTTGTAGACTGAGATCAAATAGTTCTGGTTCATCTTTGCCAGGAAGTAGACATTAAACGAATTATTCGATCATGAAGTGTGCGATCTTCTGCTCATTGGCTTTCTGTGCCTTCCAAGTAAGTCTCTCATAAATTTTGACAAATTACGTATTATTTATCGTACTGTTACCGAATTCTCTGGAATTCCCACACCTCATATTCAGCACATTAACAGGAATTTAGCTTAGATTTAACTGAAAATCTTTTTTGCTGTTTTGAAAAAAACTTTGTCACTCCATTTGCGAAACAGTACAAAAAAAAATTTCGTTCAGAATTAAATATTTTTAAAGTATCGTTAAAGAAAAAAGTCGATCAGATAAATTTTTATTTTTGTCAGTTTTTGCGTGAAGTTCCTGTTTTGAAAAATAAATATTTCACCTTCAAAATTAAAAGTGAAAAACAAATTTGATGTTTTTGGAAAAAAGCATTTTTTCATTTTTTTATATTAAAAAGAGCTTAGGTTTTTTTAAAGAGCATTGAGTTTGAAAAGTGGCATTTTTATTTTGTATTTATGAAAATAAACGATTACTGGTTGTTGAGAATATAGCATCTGGTTTGACGACTTTTAACTCATTTAATAGCGATAAAAAAGATGTTTACTATAATTTCAATAGGTTTTTTCTCGCATTTTCATTAGCGGTAATCATTCTTTTTTAAATAAATATTTGACCTTCAAAAATTAAGGTCAAAAGCCCCACTCACAATCATTTTTCCTACTTTCCATCACATCCCCACTTCTGTACCCCTCATTTTCCTTAACGTCCCCTAATTTCCCCTCATTTATCTACTTCCAACAACATTTTTTTCCATGAACTACTCTCCAATAGCACAACACCTTTCCAAGTTTGACTTAGAACTTAGATCATACAATTTTGATTTTATGAGTACGTGTGCTTAAGAAATAATGACCTATATCATATACATACATTAAATATATTACAAATTAAATAATAAACTTTTTAACATAACACTTCCAATCTTTACAGATAGTCTTCGCACATGACTCAAACGTGAACAAGACGTTTGTAGATGCTAAACATAACGAAACTGAACACCGAATGTTTCAGGCCGAAACTAAATCAGAAAAACCTTTCTGGGTCAGTTGATGAAAATAATTTTTAATCGCTAAATATTTGTTTAATTTAAGAAAAATTTAAATATCTCTAATCTTTTTATTCTTCTTTCTTACTAGGATGCAGTTAACGCTATGAAACCAAAAGGAAAGAAGACTGTCGAAATAAGTATATCAATAAGAAATTGTTTGCCATCGCCTGAAATCGATAACGGATATTACTTTAAAATCTACAATACCGCAACGGACGAATGCGACAAGTGTTATGATAAAATCGACAAAAAAGAGAATATTAAGGTACATACAAAATATTATTAATAATCTATTTAAGAAAAATATGTGCACCTTTCCAATCCAGTTTTACATAAATATTTATTTATTTCATCTGGAATCTAAACAGCCACTAAAAAATTCTCACATTATATGTCGCGATAAAAAAAGTATCGGTCATCGTCAAAGTCTTTTAAAAATATTGCATTCCCGAAAAAATTCAAATAAAAGGCGCTTCATACTAATAGTTCATTTTTGCAAATTTAGGTTCATAAAACTCAATCTTATTGAGAAAGAAAATACTATAGAATTATAAAGAAAATTTATAATTTTTACACATTTTCATCCATATTTGCTATACTCAAAAAGACGGTATTGCCTTGCTCCCCAAATTCTCAACTTTTTAGTAATGACGAACATACAATAAATACTTCTTGACAGATCAGTAAGGGGCCGGTCAAAAACTACGTCACGCTATTTTGAACATATTGTCCATTCCTCCCCTCCTTCGTCACAGATCATCACACGAATATTGGACGTCACAAAAAAGAACACCCTCTATCCTTCGAGTCAACATTTTTCTTCGATTTCGTTTGATAAATGCCTAAAATGAAACACAAAACATACAAACATAATATTTTAACCGTGTTCACAGCCCAAAATGATCTCGGAACAGGTCGTTTCAAGTCAAATCTATTGCATTTTTAACAGAATAGTTGCATTTTCAAACAAAAAAGGTTCATTTTCTATCAAAATAGATAAATTTTCAATGAAACAGTTGTGTTTTCAGGTTAAAAAGTGGAATTAAAAAAAAACATTTGACTTTTAAACCCGAAAAGATGATTTTCAACTATAAAAGATAATTTTCCAACAAAATACCCGCGTGAAAAAAGTTTGCATGGCTCACGCATGGCAATAAACTTGG
>CAKNYM010053245.1:257722-279575 GCA_932195095.1 Andricus curvator
TTTCGAGTTCGAACTGCTAATCTATAATAATAATAATAATTTAATATACTCACAAAAATTGTATTGTCTAGGTCCAAAATTCTCAAATTTTTAGCAATGACGAGCATACAATAAAATTTTATAAGATCAGTAATAGGGTTAATTTATTAAAGAAAATTTAACATAAATATAAAAAAATTATTCCTTTCTGTTTGCAGGATGCGAAAAAATTTTGTAATAAAATTAATGCTGCACTGAAAAACAGGCAAACTTATTTCGTGTTAAGGTTTTGATATGCATTGAAAAATGCGCCTCAACTTACTGCAGGAAGATGATTAAAAATTAAAATCCCGACTGCGATAAGACTCAAGGTGCTATCTGCAGTAGGAGTAATTAAATAATTCTTGTGAATGTTACATACATGGTCGGCCCTTAAGAGTGACACTTGTTGTCATATGTATACAAATTTAAATAAATAAAAACAAAGTTTAAAGTTTTTTATATTCTTCAACTGTTTTTTAAATCTATTATTTTATGGTGGAAAAACTATCCATCTTGATAATATGAAATCTGGTATAAATATTAGATACATTTCTTTAATACTTTTTGGACGAGATATAGAAGTTAAATTTTGTACAATGTGCATCATTTTTTAGTTTCCCAGCAGTTCGCTTCGATCCGAAATTTTGCATTTAGTATTATTTGAAAAAATTTCTATTCGTAACATCGCAAAAACCCTCTGTAAAATTATTTTCACGTAAATCTAGATATTTCTTGCTTCTAAGCCCACCTGTCTGGATTCGAGGTTATCCTAGAGGCCAGAAACGTATACGAATCAAATATTTGAACTTGAGCCGTGACAAAATCGAAAAATTTACTGTAACAAAAGAACGCAATTGTGTAACATTCTGTATTTCATCTCCACCAATACATCGTATTTACCAGTAAAATAAATAAAAACTAAGAATTATTTACATACTTAGTCTATTTCACCTTACTTTATTCACTCTAAAAATAATTCTTTTAATACCTCTACATATGCCAAATACCACGTACACCATTTGATAATGAAAAAATTTTGCAACAACAGTTCACGAAATGAAATATTACAATAATTAAAATATTACTAATTTAATCAAATATTTCACAAACATTACTATTTTATTATTTAAACACGCAATTACCGTTAAACCATCGAATTGTTTCTACCGTAAAATTTTTACTTTAACACTTGTGTTTAGACATCAATTACTTTACAAAATCAATATATTGATAATAATCTTGGTTTGAAATTTATAATTCATTTCACAGTTTATGTTAGAATAATGAAAATTCGAAAGGCCTAATTAAAATATAAAAAAACTACAATTATTAGCAGAAATTGTTTTTAAATGTTTATACGTTTCCAAAACTTGGATTTCAGCATATATTATTTCTCCCTAACTATCAAATTCCACGTTAGCTAATTTAATTATATAAAAACCCATGAGTCGGGAATGGAGTTGTTTTATGTTTTATAAAAAGTTTGTTATAGTTCATGTTTTCAAAAATAAAAAAGTCATTGAAAATTTTAAAAGTAAATTTCTAATTATTGCGTCATGTAAGAATCTCATTTGTTGGATTATGTCAAAAATTTCAATATGTACGTCCCTGATTTCATGTTAAGGATTTTGATTTTTAATGTTTTTGAAAGTCTATGAATTCTGAATTTGTTAGAAGGATCGTAAAATCTAAGATTATCAAATCTGTTATAATTCTCTAAATATGGTGGAATAATACCACTTTTTCGGCATCTGATCAAAAAAAATTTTTGATTTCTTAAAATAGCTAATCTAGATGAAAAACGAGAACATTTTTGTAGAAATGTTAATAGTTGCAATCCAAAGTGGAATCTGATCCACTGGTAGAAACTCCCATTTTCTTCAAGTCGAAACTGAAGAAAGAGATGCACTATAATTCTGTTTTGTTAATTTCATTTTCCAGTAGTTTTTGCCTAGAAAAATAAATTTTTTCTGTGTGAACTAATACAAAGTGCCAAGTTGGTGAACGCGCATAACTGTGAAAATACTGTTGAAAAATAATCTCTAAATCTGAAATATTTAAAATCTTACTATAAATAAATTAGAAATTGTGTGGTTTGACCACTAAATTAATAATATTTCAGCATTTCAGTTCCCTCAAATTGAATCATTTATCATCCATATATTTAATTCTCTTTTAATAGTAAACACATCCTCAAACACTTTTCCTAAATCTTTCATATTATTCGGTTGTTTATTGAACCTGCTTTTATGGCGAAAAGACTATTACCTTCAATTATACAAAAAAATTTATAAATATAGGATACATTTTTTAAAATATTTTTTGGACATGATGTGATTTTAACTTGGTACAATCCGGATCGTAGTTGAGTTTCTCCATGTGCAAGCCCCCCGCCCCCACAAAAAAAAATTTTAATTTTGAACGACTTTAGCGGCATCTTGCAATCGGGTAAAATGTCTTGCAAGTGAATTATTTTACATTCATTATTTAACAATTTCAGATGCAAAAAATAAATATGCTGCAACTGTGGGGGGGGGGGGGGAAGACTGGCATTTCGTAACTTTTACACGAAAATTCACCATATGAGAAGTTTCAACTGGAAAAAAATTATACCGACGAAAGTAAGAACACTAAAAGTATGTGAAGTTCAGCTGTGATTACATTGACATCAATAACCAACTTGAAAGAAATTAAATTATTTCCAACTGTTTGAATATTTGTCCTGCAGTGTTTATGAACAGCAAATTTCTTTTTCTATGAAAGTTTTATAGAAATAGTACAGTATTCCACTTTTTACATGAAAAATGTATAACTTTTATTAATTGAGTCGACATAGAGCCTACATTATTTGTCTAAACAACCGACTGGTTCCGAAATTTCAACATAATTCTGTCAGCTGAAACTCTAGTACTGTTTTTCATTATATGTTGATTCGTCCATTACTTCTCAAGATATATGTACCTTTTATGGAAAAAATTCGATGTTTGAGTATTTCAGTAGACTTGGAGCCCGTAATATTACATCGATTGTTCAAAATGTCATAATAAGTGTATCGAATGAAAATCTAGGTCGATTTTTTGCGAAAAGTTGACAAGATTATTAAAAAAATAAAGAATTTTAAACTATTCTCATTAAAAAAACGGAGTATTCGACTTAGTTCAAACAGTGTTTTGCAAAAAAATTAACATCAATTTTTTTTATATTTAGTTTTTAAATTGAAATTTCGATCTGAGACCTCTAGGCTTGATGGCTTACAGTGATGCTGCAATTATTTGTTCTTTGATAAATAATTATACCCGCGCTTTGTCACTCATCCTTATCTCATTTTTCGGCATCAATTTTAATTGTCATTTATCAACCTAGCGGTCCAAGAAATAATTACTGAATTCGCTTATACAGATTTGAAAAAACAATTTCTTCAATTGCAATGAATCTTTTTTATATGGCGAAGAAACTATCCACCCTATTGATGTGAAATCTAGTAAAAATATGGGATACATTTTTTAAATACTTTTTGGACAAGATATGTAATTTGAAATTTGTACAATCTGGATAATTTTTAGTTTCCTAATAGTCCGCTTCGATAAAAAATTTAGAATTTTGTATTATTATCCAAAGTTACTATTTGCAAAACCTTAAAAAAACTCCGTGTAAAATGATTTACATGCAAATCTAGGTATTTCTTGATTTTAAGTCGGTCTGTCTTCATTTGAGGCCAACGACGTGTACGAAGTAAATTTTTGAGCGTCGTCATTAACCGGGATAAGTGATTTTTCACGTTTTAATCAAGACAATGAATAATAATCAAAGGTTTCTAAACATGGCCATCTTATTTTTTCAATAAAATTGAAAACTGTACACCATTCATGTTGTTTTATCAAACTTTTCTATTAGTCACATTTCCCATTTCTATAACCTTTAAAAATTCAAGTCCTCTGGCTTTGACGTTAAAAAAGTAAGTGAAGAAAAAATGGTAGCTCCATGAATGAATGATCATTTTAAAGGTGAAAATGTTGTACATTAAATAGCCTGAAACAAATATGCTAACAAAATTTTTGTAGCTTACAGATCCGAAAATCTGTTAAAAAGTAGGAAACTTTGACAACTTTTAAAGACAGTGAACTTTGGAACCTAGTTTTTTATTGAAAAAATAATAGCGGGGTGCCTTTTTTATGGGATCATCCTCGTCTTTCCTTAGCATGTGCTTCCAAGAAAGACGAGGACGATCCCATGAAAAAAAGGGACCCCTCTGGTTTCTTACACTTGCTTTCCAGTATAAAAAACTGTCTTCAAATATCGTAATTTGCACGAAGAGAAAGAGAAGCACATACTTCTTTCAAAATGTAAATAGTTACAAATAGTTCAACTAACTACCTTTAATTTAAATCACTTCATTATCTTCATCAGAACTGAAGACAGTACAGTTGTATATTTATGTACAAAAAACGAACAATTTGTTATATTCTGCCAATTTTTCAACGGCAATTTGTTTATAAATGTTTAAAGTACCACCATGATTTTTTTCAGATTTTTCCTAATATTTTTTCAATAAAAAACTATGTTCCAAAGTTCACTGTCTTTAAAAATTGTCAAATTTACCTACTTTTTAACAGATTTTCGGGTCTGTAAGCTACACATTTTGTTTGGCATATTCGTTTCAGGCTTCTTAACGTACTACATAACTATATCACCTCTAGCAACAAAAAGTATTTACAAGTTTCCACATCGAAACGATAAAGACAAGATTTACACATTTGATCTATTTCACCGTACTTCCCTTAATCAGTGCCTCTCCCTTCCATTGCCTTTAAATTCGGTAAGCGCCTTGAGCGTGACATTAGATGCGCGTGCGCGAAATGATATTCAAATGGTCCGCCAATGCGTCTCAGAGATATTTCCCGCCCATGTTTTGTGTTTTATTTTAGCCATTTATCAAATGAAATCCAAGACAAATTTTGACGTCTAAGCTTTTTTTGATGATCGTGACGAAGTCTGAAGGTGTGGAAGAAGTGTTCAAAATAGCGTGACTTATTTTTTGAACGGCTCCTTGTTGATCTCTTAAGGTGCTGCAAACGAGTCGGTTTTTAGAATAACACAAAATACGGCTACAAGGATGAATTGTTTGATGTAATATTTTCAGCACATAATCTGAAGGCTTATGCATGTGTATCAATAGAGCCCTTTTTTAGAAAAATGGGTTTTTTTTTTTTTTTTTTAACTGAAACGCACTTTGAAACGGTGAGCGCCTATTTTCGGTTCACCATGGGTACACTCCCAGTGACAGATTGCCCGTTCCCAGTCACAGAAAATTCAGCATATTTTCAAATATTTCAATCAACAAAAAAACAACAAGACCATTTTTCGAAAAAGGGCTCTAGTCATGTACATGTTTAAGCCTTTAGATGATGTGGTAAAAATATTACATCAAACAAGTAGCCGTATTTTGTATTATTCTGAAAACCGATTTGTTTGAATCATCTTAACAAAGCACCGGACGCTTTGTGGGGATCTACTGTATGTGTAAAGAAAATTTTTTTTCACACGTGATATATGCGTGATTTTTAATCATCGTATAAAAAATTATATCATCATATTCTCACAATTTAAACAATAATTTCCATAAAACCGATTGTTGTTGACCCAACGTTATCTTCTCCGATGCTTCAAATCATGATAATTTGATCATTCTTTCCTCTTACGCCAACTAAATAAACATTCCACACGATAAATATTTTGTATAAAAAGGCAGCTTTGCAGACTGAGAACAAGTAGTTTTGGATATCTTTGCTAGGAAGTAAAAATTAATCAAATTATTCGATCATGGAGTATGCGATCTTCTGCTTCTTGGCTTTCTGCGCCCTCCAAGTAAGTAACTCACAAATTTTTACCAATTACATATCAATTATCCGACTGTTACCGCCACTTATTAAATTTATACACCTCATATTAAGCACATTAACATGAATTTAAATGCCACTTTTTTTTTGAAAAAACTTTGTCACTCCATTTGCGAAGCAGTACAAAAAATTTGGTTTAGATTCAAATATTTCAGAAATCATAAAAATAACAATAATGCTTTTCGTGTAAGTTGAAGAAAAAAGACGATGAGATATTTAGTTTTTGTTAGTTTTTGCGTGAAGTTTCTCTCTTAGAGTTTGAACGATTCTAATGGCGATAGAAAAATTTCCTCTAGCATAGTTTCAATAGGATTTTTCATGCCCTTTTTACTGATCATAAGTATTTTTCGAAAGAATAAATATTTCACCTTCAAATTTGAAAGCACACTTAAGAAATAATGCCCCATATTATATATTTACATGAAATGTATTATAAATCAAAAAATAAAATGTTTAACATAATATTTCCAATCGTTACAGACAGTCTTCGCAGATGACTATCCTACTGTTAAGTATATCCTACGTCATGACGAAACTATACACAAATATGATGAGGCCTTGCGAAAATTAGAAAAACCTTTTTGGGTCAGTTGGTTAAAATAATTTTTAATCCCTGAATATTTGCTTCATTAAAATTTTTTCTTTCAATACCTCTAATCGTTTTATTCTTCTTTCTCACCAGGACGTAGCTTTCGCTGTGGAACCAAAAGGAACAGATTCCTTCGAAATGGAAGGATTAATAATCAATTGTATGACAGAGGCTAGTAACCGTTACGGACTCCATAAAAAGTTGGATATCGCAGCGCCCCAATGCGACCAGTGCTATGATGAAGCCGAAAAAACTAAGAATATTAAGGTACATACAAAAATATCATTTACAACCTATTTGAAACTAACTGCTAACTGCTTTCACTTGACCTGCAAGCTCAGATTTCTCTTTGAACGACAAACGCTGTCTCTTATTTTCCTTCGGCATTTTTAAAAATCGTAACACAACCGAAATCGAGAAACCTCGCCAAACACAAAATAGTTGAATTTTCCATCAAAAAAGATCAATTTTCTACCCAAAGAGATGAATCTTTATGAATAAGTTGAGTTTTCAAGCTAAAAAGTCGAATTTTTAACCAAATAGGCGAATCTTTAAACAAAAAGACGAATTTTGTAGAAGACAGTTACATTTTTAACTAGAAAGGAGAATTTTCAACTAAGAGCTTTTCTACCAGAAAAGATGCATTTTCAATCCAAGAAAATGAATTTTCAAGAAAGGAGTTCAATTGTCTATTAAAAAATATGATTTTTTAACAAATAGTAGAATTTTCAACAAATAGTTTCATTTTAACCACATGGTTAAAATTTCGACCAACAAAGATAAAGTTTCAATTATATAGTTGAATTTTCAGAAAAAAATTAATTATCAAAGAAACAGTTGCATTTTCAACCAAATAGTCGAACTTTTAAGCAAGAGGGACTTATTTTTGAGAAAAATAGTTGAATTATCAATCCAAAAGAACGAATTTTCTATCAAAAAATACGAATGTTCAACAAAACAGTTAAATTTTAAACAAAACAATTAAATTTTCCTCAAAAAAGATGCATTTTTAACAAAATAATTTAATTTCCAAGTAAATTTCAAGTTTTAACCAAGAAGTTGAATTTTTAATCAAAAAATATTGAATTTATACGAAAAAAGATGCATTTTCAAACCAAAAATACGAATTTTCAACAAAAGCGTTGAATTTTTAACTAGGAAAGATTTTTTAGTCAAGAGAGAAAGAAAATGTCAACCATGTTTTAAAACCAAAAAAGCGAATTCTCTAGAAGAGAGTTTGAATTATCAATCCCAAAATGTGTCTTTTTAACCACAAAGTTTTTTTTCGAACCAAATAGTTGAATTTTCAAATAAAAAGGATCAACTTGCAACCAATAATGAAATAATTAATTTTTTAGTTAAAAAAATTAGTTTTCAAGGAAAAACGAACAAATTATTTTCAACAAACTAGTTAAATCTTCAACCAATTATGTAGTAGAATTTTTAACCAAAAGAGATGAATCATGAACCAACAAAATAATAATAGACTTTTCAATTTAAAAAAATTAACTATCAACGAAAAGTTGTTGAATGTTTGAATTTCAGTGAAAAATGATGAAAGGATAAGTTTCCTGAAAAAAGGGGGAAAAGATCAATTCTTTTTAAAAAGTAGTAAAGAAGGAAATGGAGGAAAGAATGTGAAGTAAAATGAGGAATTTTCATTTTTTGAAGCAATTCAAAAAATTGCTATTCACATTTATATTTTCCATGTGTGATGTCACATTTTGCGTTAACCCCTGCTCCCCTAAATAAGAAATGAACACAAAACGAACGGCCCTCAATAGGGTTAATTTATACTAGAAATTTTGAAATAAAAATAAAAAATGTATTCTTTTTCTATTTACAGGCTGCGGACAAGTGCTGTGATAAAGTTCTTGCTGTATTAGTGAAGAAGTTGAAAAAAAGTGTTGATAGGTCTGTGGCATGCGTTGCAAAATGCGTTAAACTTGGAGCCGACTGCCCGAAGATGCTTAAAAAACTACTGGAATAATACTTTAGGAATTCAGGGCCAGGTGTAGTGAAATTGTTTAAATAATTCTTGTAAATGTTGCGTGCTCGACCCTTAACAGCGGTTCTTGTTGTCATACAGATACAAATTCAAACAAATAAAAATAACATTTAAAATTTATTTTATGTTCTTTAATTGCTGTTTAAACCTGTTTTTCACGGCTAAAAAACTATCAACATTATTAATATCAAATCAGATATAAATATGGGATACATTTCAAAAAACATTTTTTTTTACATTATATGATTTGAATATCGTACAATCCGGATCGTTTCTTAGTTTCTCTGTGTGTTCAAGCAAATACATGTATATTCATAATCCCGTGAAGTTCTTTGAAAATTTGGTAAATTTCTTCAAAACGTTAAAATGATGTGAAAATTCCTTGAAATCCTTTTCATAAACCCTTAAAATACATTGCGCTTCTGCGAAATCTTTTGGAATTCTTGAAATCTTAGAAATCCTATTAATATCCATTAAAATCTATTGTAATCTCTTAAAATCTGTTAAATCCTTTGAAATCTTATGAAATCCCTTCATATCATCTAAATCTCATTAAAATCCCCGACATCCATCAAAATTCGTGAAAATACTTCGGTATCTCTTAAAATCTTTATGGAAAAAATTCGATTCATCACTATTTCAGTAGACTTGGAGTCTAAAATATTAAACCAAGTGATACAAAAATGTCACCATAAGTTCTTGCTAAGAAATTTGCTTTGATATTCTGAATATTTAGCTTTTAAATTAAAATACTAATAAATTGGTGAAAAAAATTCATCGGCACCTCACCTGCCGATTTAAACATTCTATTGCGTGCTAGGTTGCAGTGATCTTATACAATTATTTGATTTGTGATAATTATGGCCGCGCTTCGTTACTTATTCTTATCTTCTGTTTTCAATGTCTTCTTAACTTGTCACAGACTAGCATTCGAAGAAGTAATTACTGAACACTCGCATACACATTCAAGCAAAACTAAAAAAAGATATTCGATGTTTTTTCTGTTCTTCAATTTTTCCAACCTGTTTTTTATGGTGAAGAAACTATCCAATTTATTGATATAAAATCTGGAATACATATGGGATATATGTTAAAAAACATTTTTTAAAAAAGATACATAATTTGAATTTTATACAATCCGCATTTTTTGTTAAGTTTCCAGCGCTCGGATCCACTAAAATGCTTTTAAAAAGTCGCACTGCTTGCATAAAATTATAAAGAAAATCGCATGGAATTTCGAAAAAAATCCACGAAAAGTCACATCAAATCGTTGAAGATAATAAAACAGGCACCATCAAAATAAACTTTAAGGTTGAAGCAATGTTTTAAAAATAGTCATTTAGCTTGAAACTGGAAACAGGGAAAATATAGTGCTTTTTCACGAAAATAGGGGAATACATTCTGTTGAATAAAATTAATATAGATTCAATGTTGAGTCAATCAATATAAAACGCTTCAAATTCCTGACATTTCAAGACAAAATGAATATTGCATTTTCAACAAAGTTTTCAACAAAATATTCAACAAAGAACTTTCATCCCAAAGAGACGATTTTTTCAAAAAAGAGTTCAGCTTTCAAATTTAAAAGTCGAATGGTTAAAAAACAGTCGACTTTTCAACCCGAAAGATTATTTGTCAATCAATTAGATTAATTTAAAAAATATATATTTCAATCAAACGATTGGATTTACAACCAAATAGTTACGCATAAGAGACGAATTTTTAACAAAGTAATTGAACTTTTAGCTGAATAGCTTAATTTGTAAGCCAAAAAGACGAATTAAAAAAAAACACTTGAATTATCAACCTTAAAAGTTCAATTTTTAACAAAAAAGATCATTTACAATAAAGAAGGATACATTTTCTATAATGAGGGAAATTGTCAACAAAACAGTTAAATTTCCGACCAAATAATCGAATTTTTAACCACCAGGAATGAATTGTCAACAAAAAAAAAGTTGAATTTTCTTATTTGATTATATTCATTCAGTTCACATTTAAGTGAAAAATCGATGAAAAGAAGATAAAGGGAAGAGGGAAAGTTTCTTGCAAACAGGAGAAAAAAATAAACTCTTTAAAAAAGGGCAATGGGGGAAAAAATGTAAAGACTGTAATTGAACCTGAAATTAACCGATTTTAAACTTTTTCGACTTAAAAATGTCCAACTGTTAAGGCTTGAATATTGAAAAGATTGAAACTTTAAATTAAGATTCACGAAATTACAAATTTTTCAGCTTCAGAAGCTACTCATTTAAAATTTTCCAAGTATAAAGCTTCAATGGAAAATTATTGAATTTTTACTGTTCTCAATTAAAATGGTACAACTTTGTCTAGTTTTGAATTTCAATTTTAAAACTTTCATTGTGCTTAAAATTGATACTAAGTACAGCGAACTTCTGAGAAAAACTAAAGAAAGTCGAATAGTTGCAATTTTTTTTAAAGTTGCAATAACTCGCATTTTTCAAAAAAAGTCTAAAAAGTCACATTTCCTTGGATGAGGTAATTTTTTTAGTGTTTTTTCTTCTTTGAATTAATGAAAAGATTTTTCAATACTATTTGCTCAATTTAAACATAACGAAATTTATTTCATGCAAATTTCACAGATTAGATTAGATTAGCGATTGTTTCCATTTTCAAAATATTGCTTTGTGATTGTTTGCACAATGTTAAGAAAAATAATAATTTTTTAAATTTCAACAGATCAGTGGGCTATAAATTAATTATGCCCATTCAGGTTCCTCGCGAGTTACTTTTCAACAGAATTCTGTATTCGATTTTTAAAATTTTGTACAATTGTACATTTTTCTAGTTTTCCATAGAAAATTGCAATTATTCAAGGCAGCGTGGATTTATAAAAAAAATATTGTTTAAAAAGCTGTGAAAAAATAATGGCTCGTCATAAGAGAACATGTCACGAGACGAGAGTAAAAAGTTTTATCTTATATCAAAGATTACTAACTCACTTCGGAGAATTTCCTGCGTAATTCGAATATTTTATTTGAAAATAATGTATATAAGAGAAAAGGGAAAACTTTTTTTGAGCATGGAGGAAAAAGGGAATTTTAAAAAAAAGGGTGAACGGAGGGGAATAGGGGAAAAACTGTGGTCCCTGGAATAACATTTTTCTGGAATTTCAAGTGCGTACCTTTAGACTGTATTTAAGACTTAAACTTTATTTTACTAAAGTCAATTAGTGAAAACATTGACTAATTCTGGAGTGTAGCGTGGACGTTTTAATTTTAATTTTCATTGAAATTATAAATTTTGAACTCTCGTATGAAGAAATGGACGAAGGCGCTATTAAAAGGACGGCAATCAAAATTACGAGATAAGAAAACATAAAATAATTGAGAATCGTTACGTACGATCATAATGAGCGAAGCACGTGCATCTATTTCAAGCTCAGATCTGAATATCATACTACTCACCTGAAACAATAAAAACATATAAAGTTTAGTCATGTTTTTATATATTATGTTAATTAATTAGAGATACGTATAAGTAACCTAAATGAATTGGTAACAATTTTATTCAGCCGATATAATTTAATTTAGTTTCACTCTTCAATAGGTTTCCTAGCATTGGGAAATATTTACTATTCCTAGATGGTAATGTCATGGTGGCCGTTTTAGTTGAGACAAAGATTTCCGATCATTTCCGACTTAGAAAAAGTTTGTCACGATCATCGAAATTAAAAAATTCGAACTCTTAGAGCTGAACATTTCTTCATTTCAAGTGATCAAAACTGAACTGCAAATTAAGTCACTCAAAGTGGAACTCTTCTAACTTTTTTACTTTTAGAAATGAAGTTTAAAGTAGTTTTAATTCTGAGATTTTTAATACAGTTTTAAATTAAATGCCATCAAACTGCCAAATTAAAAATCTTAAGCTCTTATAAACCAAACAGTTCCGAGATTTCTGGTTTAAAAAAATGAATCTACGCTATCAATTTGAATGCTCTCATTTGAATAAAGATTCAATAAATTTGTCCATGTTAAAAATTCTATTACTTTGAGCAATCCTAAATTAGATCCATTACAAATTCAATGACTTTAAATTGTGTCCCAGAAATAATAATTGAACTCACGTATACACATTTAACCAAAATAAAAAACAAATGTTCGAAGCTTTTTTAATTTCTTTAATAGTATGCAACCTGTTTTTCTGAAAAAACTATCCACTTCATTCATTTGAAATATGGTATAAATGTCGGATACATTTTTTTCAATATTATTTTTGAGAAGATGTAGAATTTGAATTTTGTGCAATCCAGATTTTTTTGAATTTCTCAATAGTCCGCTTCGATTCGCATATTTTGAATTTTGTATTTTTCAAAAGTATTAAATCTGCAACCCAGTAAATACCTGTAAAATGATTTTCATTCGAATCTAGATACATATTTCTTGATTTTAATCCAGCCTACCTGAATACGAGGACAGCGACGTGTACAAATTAAATATTTGAACTGCGTCATTAACGGGGAAAATATTGTGTTTGTCATAATTTTTCAATAAAAATATGAAATAATAATCAAAAGACTGTACAAAATGGTATATATTTGCACCACGATTAACCACATTCAAAAAAAATTCTTGGACATGCAGGGACATTTAGTTGAATCAAACAAATTTTGTTTGATTCAACAAAATATTTAATTGACACATGAAATTTTTTTGTTTAATTAACCAAATACTCCATCTACCAAAATATTCGATTAATGAAATCAACAATTTTGTTCGGTTCAACGAAATATTTTGTTGTCCATATAATAACCATGTTCTATGGTTGAACTAACATAAAAATATCATAAAATCCTAATAAATTCTGATAATTCAATTACAGAAAAGTGACCCATTAAAGATTAGTAGAAAATTGCTAATTTGATTATATAAAAAAATTTACTAATTCAAAAGTCGAAGACTACTAATCGCTTTGTGAAAATATAATTTATAATTATAATATAATAAAATACTACAAAAATATTACTACTTTATTATTTAAACACGGCTTTGGCGATTACATTCTCATTGCGACACTCGTGCTTCGCGCTCGATGATTAGTTTATAGAGTCATTTCTCTTTGAAAAATAAAACGATTTAGACAAAATTGAACTGCATATAAGAAGTAGGTATGTTTTTTAATATAATGTTGATAAAAAAACGCAATTCTTTTTTTAAACTTACTAAATAGAGACATTAAGGATTAAGCCGTAAGCTTTGCTTCTGTTTGTTCAAACTTCAGTTCTAAGACAATGCGACTAGTCGCATATGATTAAATATTCTAGGATATTTTCAGTTTGTGTTTAATTGGAAATGTCCATAAAGATAATTTGTAAATCTTGTGAAAATCTATTAAGAATAAAACTTTTAACACACAGATCTCTTAAAACCCAAAATTGCATAATCTTGAAAATGATCTACCTTTTTGAATGTTGGTCTAATTGAAAAATTTCATGAGAATAGTTTAGAAATATATTATAAATCTAGTAGAAATTTCGATTGATATTTCTTCATCCATCAAAAAAAAATTTTTTTATCATTTTTTGAAAATTTTCGAAATGTTGAAAAGCATATAACTTTTTCAATTTTTATCGAAATTAAAAATGGCATTGGGAAAATTTGCAAGCCTTTTTATCGTGTACCAGAAACTTTGACAAAAATTTCTAAAACTTATAAAAAAATTTTGTTTCAAATTTTGAAAAAACTCTAACTTTTTGAATTTTGGTCTAATCGAAAAATGTGTCTCAGATATTTTCGAAATATATTTTATATCTAGTAAATATTTTTAATGAAATTTCTTAATCTATCAGAAAAATAATTTTTTGAACATTTTCAAAATTTTGAAAAGTATATAACTTTTCTAATTTTCATCGAAATAAAAAATTTCATGAGATAATTTGTAAGTTTTTTATCCATCTGCAAGAAACTTTCACAAAAATTTCTGAAACTCAAAAAAAAAAATTTTTTTCAAATTTTGAAAATGCTCTCAATTTTTTAATTTTATTTGAAAATATCTGGTTAACGAACTCAACCTTCATTTTGGTACCCTTAACAAGTTTATCAAAGGCTGAATCGATTACACAAATCCTTCAAAAATTAGCGTGGCTACAACATTCAGGTATCCATACATACATGCAGACTAGAGATCGAAAATTTTCACACTCTCATGAGTGAGAATGTAAAAATTTCACAAAATTCATCGTCACCTCAGTTTTTGATTTGAGACTTATATTGCTCGATAGCTTACGCCTTACAGTGATGCTGCAATTATTTTTTTTCTGATAATTATAGCCGCGCTTTGTCACTTGTTCTTATCTTATTTTTCGGCATCTATTTTATTTGTCATTTGTCAATCTAGCGGTCTAAGAAATAATCACTGAACTCGCTTATACATGCTAAAAAAATATTCGAATTTTTTTCAAGTTCTTTAATTGCATTCAACCTTTTTTATATGACAAAAAAACTATCCACATTATTGATATGAAATTTGGTATAAATATGGGATGAATTTTTTTGAATACTTGTTGGACAATATATATAATTCGAAATTTGTATATAAGCTGGATAATTTTTGAGTTTTCTAGTAGTCTGCTTCGATTCAAAATTTAGAATTTTACATTATTTTCCAAAGCTTCTATTTACAACCCCTTTAAAAAAAACCCTGTAAAATGATTTACATGGAAATCTAGATATTTCTTGATTTCAAGTCCGTCTGTCTGGATTTGAGGACAATGAAGTGTACGAATTAAATATTTGAGCGCCGTCATTAACCAAAAGAAGTGTGTTTTTTTCATGTTTTAATCAAGATAATGAACCATAATCAAAAGCTTCCAAACATGGTCTTCTTATTGTTACAATAACATTGCAAATTTTACACAATCATGTTCTTTTATCAAATTTTTCTGTAAGCCATATTTCCCATTTCTATAATCCTTTTTAAATTAATTTACAAATGAATTCATTATTAGACCATTAAGCCATTTCCCTTTCGGGGTAGGCGTGACTTGCTCGGTTGGAAAATAGTAGTGTGTAGATGGGTATACAGGTATAAGGTAGATAGGTATATAGGTGTAAGTTATAGATATTTTAAATTGATCTAGAATTCTCGTGTTATTTATTTAAATGACAAGTTCGTTCCGCAACACTGCTCCGACCCAGGTTGCTGATCAATCTCTCTAGCGATCACCCCAAATGAAGAGCCTCACACAATTGTTATGTGCGGTTCCCCACTTGGGCCCATTAGTATCCAAGGCCTCTGTTTCAGGCGTCATTCACTCTATTGTCGCTCAGTTTACAAATTATTTGTCGCCACACTTGTCTGTCCTGTCATACTACTCTAGCTTCCTTCACGTCCATGCATTTTTTCATGCAAGCTCTTGTGTTTCTATGGCTTTTTATGTCTCTTCGGATTAATGTCTCATTCACAGATTCTTTCGGCGGTCTACCTCTGGGCATTCTGCCATTTATTTTACATTTATACACTTGTTTGGTCAGTCGTTCATCTTTCATTCTTTCAAGATGTCCGAACCATCTTAAATGATTTCTTTCCCATATGTCCTGTCCTTTTCTTAACAGGTCCATGTCTCGCTACCGTATAGTACAGTCGGTACGAATATAGAATTGTGTATGGCCATTTCAGCTTTTTTTGATATGTTTTTATTTCTGAGAATGGACCCTGCTCTGCCGATAACCTTCTTACCCTTATTTATGCACCTATCTAACTCCCCATCTATTTTTTCGTCGCTAGTGAATAGGCTACCCAGATATACGTACTTGTCAACTTGTTCTAATCTCTCATCATTTAGGACAATGTTGAACATCGTTTTCTCACTTTTTCCTTCAAGCACTATGATTTTTGTTTTATTTACGTTAATTTTGAGGCCCATGTTCTTCATGCTTGTATCAAGCTTATTTAACATTCTTTGCAAGTCCTCGATTGATTCTGCCATTACAATCTTGTCATCTGCGAAAGCTAACCCACGTACCTTCACTGTTTCGAGATCTACACCTTCTTCGTCGAAGAGGGCCCTTCTTAGACACTTGTCCATAAATATGATAAATAGCCATGAGGACATAACACATCCTTGTTTCACGCCTTGCATAATGTCGAACCAGTCACTCAGTTTCCCATTTACCCTTACACTCGCTTTACTACCTGTATATATTGTTTTTATTGCTTGTAGGAGCCATCCATTGACTCCGTACTCTTCAAGGACTTCCCAAAGTTTACTTCTATTTACCTTGTCAAATGCTTTTTCTAGGTCAACAAATGCACAGAAAACTTTCTTTCCTACTCTCAAGCTTTTTTCTGTGATCTGTCTTAAGCTAAATATCTGATCTGTACATGATCTTCCTGGCATAAATGCACTTTGAACTTCCCATATCTTTTCTTCTGTAATTTTCATTACCCTACGAATAAGTATTTTTGAGTATATTTTACTTACGGTACTTAGTAAGCGGATACCTCTGTAATTACTGCAGTTGCTTTTATCTCCCTTTCTCTTCTATATTGGTACGATAATTGCTCTTCTCCAATCGACTGGGACTTCTCCCATCTTGATACATAAATTTATCAATTCGCACAACCTGTGAGGTATGTACTCGCCACCGTATTTAAGCATTTCAGCGCTAATACTGTCTATACCAGCAGCCTTACCGTTTTTTAAGTTCTTAATTATATCTCTAACCTCAGTGACACAGACTTCTTCAACTGTATTTTAAAGCGTCTACTATCCCGTCTATATCATATAGCATTTCACCTTTGCCGTTTCTCATGCTGACAAACTCTGTACATTTACTTCCCTTCATCTGATTAAATAATGGTTTCACGGTTCCTTCAAAGTCGTTTTGTATTTTCCTTTCTTCTTCTGTTCTGATTTTATCCTTTCTTTCCTTGACTAGTCGTTTAACTTTCCTATTTTTGTATCTGTAATCATTTTTGAGCCTATTTCTCTCCTCATCGCTAAGACCTGTGATGTGCAACATTCTTTCGTATGCTTCTTTCTTTTCTTGTCGGGCTGCCTCAATTTCATCATTCCACCACGCATCGCCAGACCTTCTTCCTACCGCTGCCGCACGACACACTTGAATCGCAGTTTTAACAATAATATCCCGTAACAAAGTGCACGCGTCCTCTATATCTTTATTGCTTCTAAGCGCCTCCCAAGTTGCCTTATCTATGCGTTCGTTATAATATAATATATATAATATAATATAAATTCGTAATTTCGGGTAGCTTTTATGGCTTCACGTCATGATAATTTGATCGCTCTTTCCTCTTCCGCCAATTACATAAACATTTCACGTGATCAGTATTTAGTATAAAAAGGCAGCTTTGTAGACTGAGATAAAATAGTCCTAGTTCATTTTGCGAGGAAGTAGACATTAACTGAATTATTCGATCATGAAGTGTGCGATCTTCTGCTCATTGGCTTTCTGTGCCTTCCAAGAAAGTCTCTCACAAATTTTGACAAATTACATATTAGTTATCCTACTGTTACCAACTTCTCTTGGATTCACAGTTTCACACCCCTTATATTAAGCACATAACACAAATTTAACTTAGATTTAACTGAAAAGCTTTCTTCACTTTTTTGGCAAAAACTTTTTCACTCCATTTGCGAAGCAGTACACAACAAAATTTGGTTTGGGTTTGAATATTTTAAAAATATCAAAAATAACAAATATCCATTTTGTGTAAGTTGAAGAAAAAAGACGATAAAATAAATTTGTATTTTTGTGAGTTTTTGCTGGGAGTTCCTGCTATGAGAAAATAAATATTTGACCTTCAAAATTAAAAGTGAAGAACAATTTTTTTTTAAAGAAGGCATTGTTCTTCTCTTTTCTATATTTAAAAAGAGCTGAGGTTTTTCTTCTTTAAGAGCATTCAGTTTAAAGTGAGATTTTTTTTTTATTAATGAAAATAATCGATTAGTGGTTTTTGAGAATATAAAATCTGGTTTGACGACTTTTACCTCTTTTAATAGCAATAAAAAATATGTCTACTATAATTTCGATAGGGTTTTTCTCGCATTTTCATTGGCGGTAATCACTTATTTTAAATAAATACTAGACCTTCAAAAATCAAGGTGAAAAACCCCACTCACCCGCACTATTCTACTAGCCCTCCCCTCACAATCATTTTCCCTACTTTTCATCACATCCCCTACTTCTGCACCCAACATTTTCCTTAACTTTCCCTAATTTCCCCACATTTATCTACTTCCAACCAAATTTTTTGTCCATAAACTAGTTTCCGAAAGCACAACATTAAATATATTACAAATGAACAATAAACTTTTAAACGACATAATACTTCTAATCTTGATAGTCTTCGCTGATCTCTCAAGCGAATTAGAAAACCTTTTTTGGGTGAGTTGATGAAAATAATTTTTAATTGCTAAATATTTGTTTCATTTAAAAAGTAACTTTTAATATTTCTAAGCGTGTTATTCTTCTTTCTGAATAGGATGCAGTAATCGCTATGAAACCAAAAGGAAAGGAGACTGACGAAATAAAAGCATACATATAAGCAACTGTTTGACACGGCCTGAAATCCATAACGGATACTTTAGAAGCTATGATAACGCAACGGCCAAATGCGACAAGTGTTATGATAAATCCGACAAGACCGAGGACAAGACTAAGAATATTGAGGTACATACAAAATATTATTTATAATCTATTACAGACAAAGTATGTGCTCTTTTCCAATCCAGTTTTATATAAATATTGATTTATTTAATCTCGAACTTAAACAGTTACTTAACAATTCTCACATTATATGTCGCAATTAAAAATGTATCGGTCTTCGTCAAAGTCTTTTAGAAATATTGCATTTCCGAAAAAATTTAAATAAAAGTCGCTTAATACTAGTGGTCGATTTTTGTAAATTTAGGTTTATAATACTCAATCTTATTAAGAAAGAAAATACTATAAAATCATTTAAAAAATTTATAATTTTTACATATTTTTATCCATATTTGCTATTAAAAAAAAACAGTATTGCCTTGTTCCAAAATTCTCAACATTTTAGTAATTACAAGCATACAATAAATACTTATTGAGAGATCAGCAAAGGGCCTGTCAAAAACTACGTCATCCTTTGAGTCAACATTTTTCTTCGATTTTATTTGATAAATGTCTAAGCTAAAGAAACAAAACATACAATCATAATATTTTAACCGTGTTCACAGCCCAAAATGCTCTCTGAACAGGTGGTTTCAAGTCGAAATCTATTGCATTTTTAACAGAATAGTTGCTTTTTAAAACAAAAAATATTTATTTCCTACCAAAATAGAAGAATTTTCAACGAAACAGTTCAGGTTTCAAGTTGAAAAGTCGAATGTTTTAGAAAACATTGGACTTTTAAGCCCGAAAATATTATTTTTAACATTGAAAGATGATTTTCCAACAAAATAGTTGATTTTTAAATATAAAAAAGATTAATTTTAGACAAAATAGTTGGAGTTATAAGCAAACACCATGATTTTTGTTTCATTTACGTTAATTTTGAGGCCCATGTTCTTCATGCTTGTATTAAGTTTATTCAACATTCTTTGCAAGTCCTCGATTGATTCATTCAAAAATATTTCGAAATTTCTTTAAATCCCTTGAGAATTGCGGGAATCGCTCTTAATTCCTGAAAATCCCTCAAAATACGTCTGAAATTGTACTACTTAGGTAATTTCTTCGAACTCTTGAAATCTTTTAAAATTGATTGAAATCTGCGAAATCTCTCGAAATCCTCTGGAATCTTTTGAAATACCCGAAAAATTGTCAATCCCTTGAAATATTTTGAAATTGTTGGTAATCTAATGAAATCCCCAAAAAGTTTTGGAAATCTCGTTAAATTCCGTATAAATTTTGTAATTCATTGAAGTACTGTATAGTCCTCGGAAATACTTCGAAATCACTGGAATCTGTCAAATCTTTCAAATCTTTGACATCCCTTGAAATCTCGTTTACGGTGAAAGTTAATATATATTTTTTTGATATACTGTCATAAAAATCTTAGGAATTCTTACGATAGGAGGGAGTGGGTATGTCTACCATTTTAAAACCCACCCTTACGTAATCAATGGACGTTCCCTTACCGAAGAATGGAACAATTTTCCGCAGCACGAATTCTCATTTCCTTTGATACTTTTCTTGTTTTCTTATTTTCCGACGAGAACCAAAAGTTAAAAAGGAAAATTGTTGGCGCAAGTGTGATGCTAAAAAACAATGAGGTCGTCTGGGACAAAGTTAAGCTCGAAGTTAAGGGGATCATTTGAGAAACGTTTGAGAGAAACGTGTGAAGGAAGTGTGAAAGAAAACTGTGAAAAGGCACTGTACCACGTGCAATTACTTCTTATGTAATTAATGAAAGTTCTCCTATTTTATTCAATTTCAGTTGTTTACTTAAGCCAACGGCCATGCCACGCTGAAAAAACCAGTTCTCGTCAGATCACTGAAGTTAAGCAGCGTTGGGCGCGGTTAGTACTTGGATGGGTGACCATTCGAGAATACTGTGTGCTGTTGGCATATTATGGGTGTGGTGAGCCCAAACTTGTAGTTATTTATAACTACAAGAAAACTATCCACCTAGAAACACTACCCGAATCGGGTAGTGTCACGCCTACCCTGAAAGGGAAATGGGTTAATGGTATACTGCAGAACGAAAAAACTTTCCGCAGCATCAATTCTCATATTCTTTGTCACTTTTCTTGTTTTCTGATTTTCCGACAAAGACCAAAAGTTACAAAGGTAAACTGTTGGCGCAAGTGTGATGCTAAAAAACAGTGAGGTCATCCGGAACGAAGTTAAGGTCGAAGTTAAGGGGATCATTTGAGAAACGTTTAAGAGAAACGTGTGAAGGAAGTGTGAGAGAAAAGTGTGAAAAGGCACTGTACCATGTGCAATTATTTCTTACGTAATTAATGAACGTTCTCTTATTTTATTCAATTTCGCTTGTTTATTGCAGAACGAAAACACTTTCCGCAGCATCAATTCTCATATTCTTTGCCACTTTTCTTGTTTTCTGATTTTCCGACAAGAACCAAAAGTTAAAAAGGAACATTGTTGGCGCAAGTGTGATGCTAAAAAACAGTGAGGTCGTCCGGAACGAAGTTAAGCTCGAAGTTAAGGGGATCATTTGAGAAACGTTTAAGAGAAACGTGTGAAGGAACTGTGAGAGAAAAGTGTGAAAAGGCACTGTACCATGTGCAATTATTTCTTATGTAATTAATGAACGTTCTCTTATTTTATTCAATTTCAGTTCTTTAGTGCAGAACGAAAAAACTTTCCGCAGCATCAATTCTCATATTCTTTGCCACTTCTCTTGTTTTCTGATATTCCA
>CAKNYM010053245.1:279585-395673 GCA_932195095.1 Andricus curvator
TATTTCTTATGTAATTAATGAACGTTCTCTTATTTTATTCAATTTCAGTTGTTTACTGCAGAACGAAAAAACTTTCCGCAGCATCAATTCTCATACTCTTTGCCAGTTTCTCTTGTTTTCTAATTTTCCGACAAGAACCAGAAGTTAAAAAGGAAAACTGTTGGCACAAGTGTGGTGCCAAAAAACAGTGCGGTCGTCTGGAGAGAACTTAAGGGGAATATTTGAGAAACGTTTGAGAGTAAAGCTCATTGTGTGAAAAGGCACTGTACCACGTGCAATTACTTCTCAACTGAAACCGCTCCTTCCCGTTCTTTGTCTTCCTCACTTCCTGTTCTCCGGTCGTTCGCGGCACTTAATTTCAAAAGTAAAGTTCCTCACCAGGCCCGTCGGTTTCGAGGGTAAATCCGGCGCAGGGTAATCGCTCCCAAGGGATAGCGGACTCGATTCTGGCAACTCAATCGGAAGACGCGTGAAATCGGTTTTACGACACAGAGACATCGGCTACCTAAACTCATTGTCAATTCAACTTTACGATTGTCGTTAGTTTAGTCGTAAATGATAAATATGGCACGTGATTGCCTGAAATTCACGTGCTCGACGATTGTGAACCAATCACACGTCATACTTTGACTTTATGGTTGTGGTAAAGCCGATCGTAAAGATGACTTAAAGAAAACATGGCGCGACGCGCGACAACCACCTCACCAAGTGAAGTCATTGCGATGCAAAGCAATTTTTATGCATTATTTATGCAAAATATCATTCCTTAACTTTCTCTCCTGTTCCTATTGAGAACGAGTCGTATTTTAAATGACGATTGAAATTGCGGGCTTTAGTGACATTATTGGTGTTGTTGATAACCTTTTTTGTCCGGCAAACTGGTTTCCTGATATTTAGTTAATTATTCAGTCGTAATGTTACATCAGGCTATAGGTCTGAACGATTCTAAAGGGACCGTTGAAGCTTAAGTTATTAGGGGTTTAGCTTTAGGATTTGAATTTTAACTAAAATTTTGAGATGTCGATATTTAAGCCTTTCAAATTAATATTATAATTAGATATCGATAAAAAATTAAATTTGTAATACCGTAAACTTACCTGAAACTTGATTCTGAATTTCTGAATGCGATATTTGCTTCTTTTAGGAAACAAAATATTGAGGGTTGCAAGTAAAAAGTGTAAAACTTTAATTGAAAACCTTAGAAGAAGCAATATCACGTTTTAAATACATACACTGAGAGTGCCCCGCTTTCCCTCACCATGTGCATACATTTTTACAATGTAAAGTTTGATATTAAATATTTATTTTTATCTTAAAAAAGGTTAATGAATTTCAATTGAAAATCCACGGACAAATTTTTAAAAAAATTTGCGCTGTCTACCTGAAATTAAGAATAATTTATTTATAATTTGAGGAAAGCGTTAAAATGTGATTCGAATTTGACATTCACACTTAAGTACCTGTAACAAAATTTAAAAAAATCGAGAGGAAAGTTTAGAAATTAAAAAACATGCTAAGCTGAATAATTTCACAGCTATAATTCGATGAATTGAGAAAGGCAAAGCATTTTTAAAAACGTGGAAATTCATTATATTTTGAACAGTAAGTTTCAATTCTTAAATTTCAAGTTTGAAGAAAATAACAATTTCAATTTTTATACGTTTATAGATGAATAGTTTTTAAATTTTAATCTTTAAAATATGAAAGATTTCCCATTAAAACTTTGAAAACTGTATCATTTCAAACTTCAGGCTTTCCAAAGGAAAAAAGTTTCGACCAAATAGTTCAATTTTCTGCCAAATTGTTGAATTTTCCAGCCAAAAACAACCGAAACAGTGGAATTTTCAACTCAAAAATATTAATTTTCAACAACAAAATTAATTTATGGCTAAATAGTTGATTTTTCAACAAAATAGTTAAATCCTCAAACAAAACAGATTAATTTTCAATAAATTAGTTGCATTTTGAACCAAAAAGGATGCATTTTTAACCAAAAAGGATGTATTTTCAACCAAAAAGATTATTTTGTTAAAAAAAAACGAATTTTCAAAAAAAGTACGAATTTTCAGGAAAATAGTTAAATTTTCAACTAAACATATGAATTTTCAAATAAAATAATGAATCTTCAGCAAAAAAATTAATTTTCAAAAAGAGAGTTGATCATTCAACAAGGTACTTGATTTTTCAATCAAAAAGTTGATTTTTTAACCAAAAAGATTAATTCCCAACCAAATAGGTTAATTTTTGACTTAAAGAGATATATTTTCAATAAAAGATGGAATAGTTAAATTCTCAGTTAAAAATATTAATTTTCAACCAAAAATAAATTTTTAACAATGTAGCTTAACTTTCAACCAAGTATTTAGATCTAGAAAAAATATAGTAGCTAACTTTTCAACGAAAAAAAATTAACTTTTAACCAAGAATAGTTCGTATTTAAGCAAAAAAAATGAGAAAAAGGGGGAGTTTCTTGAAAACAGGGGGGAAAATTCGCAAACTCATTAAAAATTTATCATCAGAAAACATACCCCCCCCCCCCCCCGCAAAATTGGTAAGATAGTTTATGGATAACCCCTAATCTGTTAAGTTAATCTTCCAAAAAAGTTAATATTTGAATTATATCAATGTTCTAAAATAAAAAAAGGGCTAAAGAATTTAATTAAAAGTATTTTCATGCTACTATATGTCCAAAAAATGCAGGAACCTCAATTTTTGTACATATTGTAGTGAAAATCTCAACAGAAAAAAATTCTAAAAATATGGGACAGAGTACATGTGTCAGACGAAGGTTTTGCCTATTATGATAGAGAGTTTGAAATTTTCAGTCGATTACCAATTATTTCCTAATCAGTGAAAGGTTAAGAAGTACCATTATCTTACAATGATTTCAGAATTCAAAATACTCAACTTTGAATGGCTCTTAGACCCTGAAAATAAATTACAAAAAATCTATAAAAAATACATGAATTGCTTTTATCCTTAATGTGCACAATGGGAAATTTTAGCATCACAAATAACCATTTGGTATTGAATTAATAACAAAAGAGTAGTAAGGTGTCATCTCTGAAACTAAAAAACATATACAGAGATAATTCTTGAAGCAAATTGCGCATTTTTGACTTCTGAGAATGGTGTATGTAGTGTCAATGAGCAAAAAATTGCAGTTGAATGTTTAAAAAATTATTTTCTGCTTCGGAAAATATAAAAGGGTTTCCGAAACGGCACTCAAATTAGGAGGGAGTGTGAGAGAAAGTCTTAGTTGTAGGAGTAGCAGACTCCTTCTGTGAGTGCGGTTGCTTCCATAATCGAAAAGACCTTTCTATTTTCCGAAGAAAATAAATTTTTAAACAATTAAGCGCAACTTTTTGTTCATTGACATTACGTACACCAATTTCAGAAGCAAAAATATGCAATTCGCTTCGAGATTACACCCCACTACCCTATTTTTATTAATTTAATAACAAATGTTTACTTCTCACTCTAAAATGCACCGTTATGCACGGAAAATATTTAAGAAATTCATATATTTTGTGCAGATTTTTTATAATTTTTTTCAGGGACTAGCAGCCATTCAAAGTTGAGTACTCTGAAATAATCGTAAGATAATGGTTACTTTTTTAAGTGACATTTTGAGGGGTGAATTAAAAATCACTAAAAATAGCGTCACGTAATGCGTGGACGCTCCCCTAGTAGTTTTTATTGAATTTAAAAAGGTTAAATAACTGCTATTTAAGATCTCGACTTCGCTATTGAAAGTTTTTTGCCCCTTGGCTTTTGTGTTTTAATTTTCAATAGATTCACGTAAGAGGATCTCGGGAGCACTCTCTAATGTCTTGCCAGTTTCATTATGCTACGTACGTGCACTCCCGACCTTAATCGAATTAGTTCACGCATGTTACGACGAAAAGGAGGCAGAGTGCTTGCTTTGAGTAAGGAAGCTTCGCCCAATCCAGTCAACATTGTGCCTTTGCGAACTAGCTAATTAATCGAATTGTACAGACTGACTGAAGTAATAATAGTGCTTTGACATTCTCAAAAGTTCAACATACGTCGTCCATTTTCACGGACTCGACTTTTAGCATTAAGAGGTCTCCTTTTCATACAATCTACTTTAGAGAAACTGGTTCCATAAAAATCAATTTTCTTTATCACACTCGAAGCTTTGTCGGTTAAAGTTTTTTACAATCATAAAAATTATAGAGGGGAAATTCAATCGCGTATTTAATTACACTGGAAACTGTATTTGTGCACGGTTTCGATTATGGCCTTTGACACGAAACCAGGGACTCCGAACGTAAACAGACAGGGCCGCATAAAAATGACTTCTGTTGGATTTGGAAGCATGACGCAACTTGATGCAACTAATGCGGTGAGAGTGCGGTCCTCAGGTTGTCTGTCACGCTTGACTGAACACATACTCCCACTTCAGCTCCGCGGCTCCTCCCATCACGAAACAGCCGAGCAGCATCAACTCTCGGAACGCACAAATCCAGTTTACGGAAATCCAGGTTCTAGTGTACTCCGACCATTCTAAGCATTACAATTTTAGGGTGCTCATACTCCTCGGTTTTTTGCAATTTGATTTTTTGTACATCAATAATATAAAAAAATATAGTGACAAAATGAGCAATTTCAAAATTATGATTTTTTAGCTAAAAGAGAATTTCTTAAACAAACTCGCTTGATCAGTATCAATGCATGTATATTTGAGAAAAATAAATAATAAATTAAATATACAAGTTAGTTGTTATAAACAATTTACGTGAACAAATACTTCAGTATAGTGAAAAAATGTTGAGAACACTGACTCCCTATCTAAAATGCCTTATATTTTGTATTAAATTTGTAAATAGTCATGACTTATCATCATACGTCAGCAGCTGCATTGTTATAAAAAAATTGTTCAAGAAGTTCCCATTTCGGTTTTTTTTTCTAGGTTTTCATCTCCTCTTTCCCACTCAACACAATTAAAACTATTTCAAAAATGGCTATCAACCACGAAAAACTGTTAACATAAAATGTATTTAATTGTTTATAACAAATATATTAAACAAATGCGCCACAGAAACGTTTAATCGTCGGAATTTATGTTTTTTTTTTTTTGTTAACAATTTCTTTCGGAAGTAAATTAATACTGATATTTATTCAAGAATTTCAGCTAATAACTGAATTAGCAATTTTCATAAACAATTTATTGAATAAATACACAACTGTACATTTTGTTCACTTGAGTAAGTGCTTTTTTTATTCTATCTTATTAATAGTAGCTCAGCAAAAATTTAACCATTATTACGGTTAATAAAAATTAGCATAAACCAATGGCACAAATGGACATTTCTTCATGGAAAAAAATCATTCACAAGATAGAATATCAACTATTTCGAGAACTATTTATTGCTTATAACAATAATGTCTGTTAAAAAATACAAACATTTTGAAGTTTACTTTAATTTATGACTTCCCCTGAACTGTGCACCTTTCATGAAATCTCGCACAGTCCCAGGAAATCTTTGCAATGGTTTGAAATTCTATGAATTATTTAAAAAAATTGTAAATCCTTCAAAATTTGTTTATTCATGTGAAAATTCTTTGAAATCCTGTGAATGGAATCCCCTTACAAATAATTGAGCTTCCTGGAAATCCTTTAAAAACTGTAAAAATCATTGAAATCGCTTAAAATCCTTAAAATCCGGGAAAATTCCTTTAAAATCTCTTTAAACCTCATTAAAATCCTTGAAATTTCGTTAACCCTTCGAGTACACACCTATTTTTTCGAACATCTACAGTCTAAACTTTGGGTCAATTTGACCCTGTTCACTTTTTCATCGTTTATAACTTCACAGCTACCGAAACTGCATTATTACCAAAATTTAGAGCTATACTTTCAAGTATATTAAAGTAATTTATAAGTGTCTTTAAAGTCTTTAACATACTTGAAAAAATTCACCTAAATGTTTGTTTTGAAAAATTGAATTTTACGAACAAAATTGTAACTTTTTTAAATTTTAATATTTCCAGCTAAAAATTTATATGGAAACTCTTTCTCGATCAAATATGTTTTGGGTCAAATTGACCCAGTGTGTACTCAAAGGGTTAAAATATTTCGCAGTCTCACCAAAACACTTGACATTCCGTATCATATTAAAATTGACTAAAATCTCTAAAAAGTAAATAAATTTTCCAGAAATTCCTTAAAATCTTTTATAATGTTCGAAAATCTACGGAAATTTCATTAAATCTCTTAAAATCCCTTAAAGTCCGTTGAAATCTTTGCAAATCTTTTGAAAACTCTTTAAATCCTAACAAATCCTTAAAATCTCATTAAAATTCCCTGATACCCTTTAGTGAAAATGCTTGGGTTGAAATCCCGTAACTTTTTTTAAATATCTTAAAATCTTTTTTAATCCTTTAAAAACTGTGAAAATCCTTGAAATCGCATGAAATTCTCAATATCCCATAAAATCCCTTATAGTTCTTTAAAATCTGTCGAAATCCTTTTAAAATCGGTTAAATACTTTAGAATTCTGTGAAATATTTTGAAATCTTACGAGATTCCTTGAAATCTCCAAATGCCTTTAAAATTCATTAAAATCTTTCAAATCAGTGGGAATCTTTCAAAATCTCTTGCAATATATTAAAATACATTAAAATCTTTTGAAAGATATTCAAATTTTCTCGAAATACCTTCATCCTTCATAATACTCGGAAATCGTTTGAAATTACGTTAGATATTTTTAAATCTTATGAAATCCTCTGAAACACCCTTTAAATCTCGTAAAACATCTTAAAATCCTTTGAAATTCAGTAAAATCATCTGATTAAACTTCTTGAAATCCCTTATAATCTAGTAAAATTCCTTAAAAAATTGAGATTCTCTGTGAAATTTTTTTAGGCAACTTTAAACTCTTGAAACCTTTTTAAATTCCTTGCGATTTCATGAAATCCATATCAAATTTTTTCGAAATGTTGTTAAATTCCATAAAAACTTTGTAATTCTTTGAAATACTTTATAGTCCTTGAAAATACCTTAAAATCCCTTGAAATCTGTTGAAACACTTTCAAATTACTGGAAACCTTTAAAAAAATTTGAAGTCCCTTGAAATCTTGTTTATAGTGAACATAATTGATATATTCTTGATATATAGAGTAAAAAATGAAAAATCTTACGTAAGAAGGTTGGGGCGGGGGATCATAAAAATCTTACGAATCCTTACAAGGGGAAGGGATCTAAAATTAAAAATTGTCCTTACTTAATTAATGAACGTTCCCTAAACTGTAACAGAATATTAGTGTAAAACATTTATTTCGAGACGTTATTTTTTAATTAATTAAAATAATTTCTAATATGATTCACTTGCTATGTTCATTCACAAATTAAGGGAGATAAGGCGGGGAGATGGTGGAAGCGATAGAAACGAATCTAACAATTACCCGAGGGTCAGGCATCAGCAACTCATCATCAGCTCAGAACGTTCGCTTAGAATTCGGCTTAAGATCCTCAAGATCCTTTTACCCTCGCTCGCACCCTTCCATTAATTCCATCTCACACTGAAATATATTCGAGATATCAATCCAAATGTCTTCAGATAATCTGCACTCTCCCTTTGCCTTTCATCTTGTCATTTTATCGTCCTTTGTTCGTTCACTGATTGACATTATTATTATTTCAAATTCTAAAAGGTAATTCAACTTGATAACTTTAAATCTTACAAATTTCTCAAAATTAAATTCTTCTTAAAGTCAGGATTTCTACAGAATCCCAATTTCGTTATAAGTTCAATATTCAACTATTTGGTTGAAGTTTTTCTTCTTTAGTTGAAAATTCCACTAATTCGTTAAAAATTAATGCATTTTGTTACAAATGCGTCTTTATTTGAAGAAAATGAATCATCTTAGTTGATAATTCATGTTTTCGGTTGAAAATTTGACCCCATTTTTAGCCTTTGTATGGACGTGCGGTCTCGCATACCGCACCATGCTTCAGGTATGCTGATCCCTCCCCCCTCTGGCCTTCCACGAAGATGCCGTTATTAGTAGCTTTAGTTTTAGTTGTGCTTTCACTGAGGTAGGTGGATAACAAATGGTCCAGCGTGTGATTGGTGAATAATATCAATTGAAAGCTCATACGTGGCCCTTGAAACCGCACGTCCACGGTAGCGTCACAATTTTACATTTCTGTTTCAATTTGTTTCAAGGTACTTAAAACGCAAGATGTCACACACACAAACAACACAGATTAGGGAACGCATCCGTCACAACAAAATTTGACGTCTCCATTATCCCTTATTTCAGAAAAAAGTGACAAATTAGTATAGACGTATGGACGAGTCCCGAGTCGAAATTTGGACCCTACTTTGAACCTGCAGCTTCTTATTAGAACCTGCTTTGACGCTATTTAAACCTACCATATAGCCCCTGCTTAAAACTTTTAAGTTCTAGAGAATGAAAGATTAGAGTCTACTTTGACTCCATTTAAATCTTTAGGCCCTACTTTGAATCTTTAGATGCTACAGTCTTTATATTCAAGAATCTACTTTGACGCTGTAACACCTCTCTGAATCTAGTTTGAACCTTTAGAGCCTATACATTTTTATAAGGCAATACCCTACTTTGACGCTGTTTAACTTCTCCTTCAATGCTGACCCTACTTTGAAACTTTTTAGCCTACAATGTTCGAGCTGAAGACTATACTTTGACGTTTTATAAGCTTTATAAAAATAATCTAACAATTATTTGTTACTTAGGTTAAATTAACTCATTAGTTATCTTAATGACTGAAGTCAAAATCAATTAACAACAATATTTAGTTCCAGATTCAACCAAATTGTCATAAATTATTTTTACATAAATAAATACTTCTTTGGAATGCTCAATCACAGAAAAATATTTTCTCTTAACTGAAAATGCTGAAATTTTGTATGTGAATGACATTTATCACGGAAAATTACTGAACATTGTCGATTAATAAGTCATTATAAACATTTTTAAAAATAACTAATGAGATTGTGCATTATTTACAGTCATGCAGGTATTTATTTATCTCATAAAATTAATTTATAATTGGTTTCAAAGTGATTGAGAATCACAACAAATTATAAGAATAAAATATTTTATATCGTTGGCAACAAGAATTATAAATAAATTAAAATTTTTTTTAAATATATTGAAATATATATTTAATAATCATAATAATTTAAATTTACTGATTGTTCTTAAATTTTTATTAGAGTATTACGGGTAATTTATTTTCAAAATGATTTCTTAAAAAAAATCATTTTTTTCCAAGGAACAGTACCACTTTTTTAATTGTTTAATTATTTTTGTTACTAAGCAATAAAGATTATAGAGAGTTTTTGAAACATTTTTTCAGAGAAATATTACTATTCGCGTGTCTACCGCTTGATTTAGTAGGAATCATAATTTCTTTCCGTGAGAAAATGTTTACTGTTTTAATTTCTTCATAATATTTGTTGGAGAATCAGAAAAGCCGAACGTATGAAAAATAATTGACTACTCATCTCGAATTTCGGGACGGCGAGACACTTCGTTATGAAACCAGTTATATTATTGTTAATATTCACTTATTTCCTGATGAATATTAGGTTGAATCTTAAACTAAATATTTGTATTTTTTAGTGCAATTGCATTAATTATGATGCCGAACGAGTTTTTTAAAGTCTTTGCTTAATAAAGAGATAAAAAATATTGTTGTTAAAATCGCCACTTTTGATATTGTATTTATTTCAATCATAAATTACATAGATTCAAATTTAAATATTCAGCCTCAATTTCTTGTGAAGCGTGTAATGGTCAATACTTCTAAAAAAACAGAAAAAAAATTATATTGAACTCTTCAAAAATGGTTTCAAATATTTGACAGCACAAAAAGTTTAAAAAAAGTAATTATTTAAATAATTGTTCCGTATTTAAAAAGATTTTGGACCTTAAAGTATTGGACAAGTGCAATTTTATCGAAGACGTCCTAACGCGCTCCGTTAGGTGAATCGGTTAGGACGTTAGGCGTTTGGTAAATAAACTGAGTACTATGCGTTAGCGACATAATTGAAAAATATTATGTATGTATACCATTAAGCCATTTCCCTTTCAGGGTAGGTTGGCTTGAATAATATATATATAATAATTTCGAATATCCTTGATATGTATATCACAGATATTATTTTATTTTTCCTGATAAATAACAAATGTTATTTTTATTCGTCCATATTGGTGTGAGATTATAGAGAGCCTACTTTGATGCCACAAGTCCTACATGTAGTAGTTGGAGGCTCAAAAGAGGGTCTAATGTGCCTTAAATACGCAGACCCTACTTTGGCGCTAAACGTGGAAAAACAGCCGATTTCAGACACTTTTAGCATCAAAGTAGGGTCTAAATTATATTGAATTCGCTCCTTATTTAGAACCTACCTTACTGCTCCCAGCGCCTATTAAGGTAGGAGTTACAGGTTCAAAGTAGGGCCTAAATTTCGATTCGGGGCGGTTTTTCAGACCGCACCATGCTTCTGAAACGTGGGTCCCTCCCCCCACTGATGTAAAAGATTACAAATAATAAAAGTTGATCAAATAAAATCTACTCATTTGTGATAATACAAAGGAGGGGGAAGTTTCAAAGAATTTTGAATGCTTTCTGTAACTGAATTAAAAAAAGGTGACGCTCTTTAATTAATTATTATTAAAGATCGCCATTTATCAATTGCCGAATCTTAACCATGAACCAAAAAGATGTCTCAAGAGATTCTTATTCAGGACACATTAGCGATAATTCGTCACCATTAAACATTCGGGCGTACCGCGGGAATTTCGCGGGTCGGTCTCTCATTAATGTTACACGATTTCGATGTACACTGGCGTTACGCCTCGTTAGCAATTCGTGGATGTCGACGATGGGCGTTACGCGTTAATTTATTGGCACATAAATTTTCTCTTTCCCGAATATAATCTTTCAGCACTCGCAGGGTGCGCGGATGCGCTGCTCGTTTTGCATCTAAACCGCGAGCTATATCTGTATGTTTATATTGCATGAATAGTTGCATATAATCTTACGCAGACATACGTATAATTACGCATATTTTCAACGTGAATGGAATCTGCCCGATGATGCTTGCTTGTACCAAGGCGACCAGGCTTGTCCGTTTGTCTTGGCATATATTCACGCTTTTGATATCTATTTCATTGCTTTATTCTAGTTTTTATGGTGTTTTCATGTTCGTCAGATCGTAAAGTTTTAAATTCAATAAGGAATGCGGATTGATTTATTGGGGATTAAAAAATGATCGAGGGTAATGAAAAAGTTACAGGTGTGATTTAAATCTGGGGGTAATTATTACGCATCGCAATTGATGGCTGTAAAACGTAAACTGTAAGGGTTGCTATACAGGTCAGGGAATTCTAGAAAGTGAGGGAATGTCAGGGAAAACCTGAAAGATTCAGCGAATTTTAGGTAATTGAAGTTGAAGTTTAACAAATTCTGTATAAATGTGTTCCAAACTTTCCACTCATTTGTCTGTTACCATCTTTCCCCTTCTTCAAATATGTTCTCTTTTTTATCCTATTTTCAACAAAACTTCCCCTTTTCTCCCTTTTTCTCATTTTTTCGCTTAAATGCGAACTGAATTAATAGAACTCGATAAGAAAATCCAACCATTTTTCGTTGAAAGTTAATTCTTTTTAACTGACAAGTTTACTATTATATTTATGGTGCAGAATTCATCGCTTTTAGTTAAAAATTCTACTAATTGGTTAAAAATTGGATTATTATATTGAAAATTCTTTTTTTACATTAATTTTTTCAACTGAAAATTTAACAATTTCATTATTTGCTAAAAATTGATCGTTTTTATTAAAGAACCTAACTATTACATTCTTCGTTAAGAATCAGCCTTCTTTAGTTGAAAATAAAACTACTTAGTAAAAGCTGTACTACTTTATTAAAAATTAAATGGTTGAAGATTTAACAATCTTGTTAACAATTTGATTTTTTTAAATGAAAATGAATTGTCTTAACTGAAAATTTAAACATTCCATTTTTCCATTTTTGGATGAGAATCCATATTTTTTGGTTGAAAATCCAACTACCTAAACCCTCCGTTTAAGAAAAGTATCGAGGTTTGCCCGCAAATAGCCTTGATCCAAAATCGGGGGAATCCAAACGTAAACAGTCAGGGCCGTCTGAACCGTTTCCGATTGGAATACATAATATTGCGCAATATACGCGAGTGAATACCCGCGCACTGCTCGTCTCAGCTACGTTGCTGCCGTTTTTCAGGCATGAGTCGCAACCGACTCTCGCCTCGCGAGGTGATAAACTGCGTGGACCAGCAGGTATAGGAATTAATAAACCGCGGGATCCTAAACTGCGGGTATAGTGTACTTGGTTGGAAAGTTATACTACTTTGTTAAAAATTCATTTTCCTGGTTGAAGATTCAACTATTTTGTTGAAAATTCGTTTTCTTTCGTTGAAAATTAATTTTTTTAACTTCAAAATGTACTGAAACAAAACTGATCTATAAATGGTTCATATTGAGCATACGAATTTTGGAAGCAATTCAATTGTGTACATTGATAAAGAGAGCGAATATGACGGAAAATGAGGATTCAATCATTTTGTTAAAAATTCGTCTATTCGTTCAGAATTTATATTTTTTAATTGAAAATTCAACTACTTGGTTGAAAAATAAGCTCCTTTGCTCAAAATTATTTTTTTTTAAATCTCTTTTATTTTAGTTGAAAATTCATCTTTTTGGGAAGAAAGTACGTCCTATTGGATTGAAAATTCATTTTTTTGGTCTTCTAAAAAATTCATCTTTTTGGCTTGAAAATTATACTATTTGTTTAAGAATGCAATTAACTGTTTTGGGTAGAAGTTTAATTTTTATTCTTAATATTCGACTATTTGCTTAAAAATTCAACTATTTTGTTATTCAAATATTTCTTAAGAAGTCATCTTTTTTGTGAAGAATTCAACTTTGTCCTTGGAACTTCGTATTTTTGGATATAAAATTCATCCTTTTTGGTAGAAAAATACTTGGTTGAAAATTCAAATGTCTTTCAAAACATTGGTCTTTTGGCTTGAAGATTCAATTATTTGGTTAAAATATATATAATATATAATAATAATATATAAAACCATTTGGTTGTTAGTGCAAATCTTTGATCTAAAATTAATTTTTGGTTGTTAAAAATTTAACTGATTGATTGAAAAATCATCCTTCTTGGTAGGAAATGAACTTCTTTGTTGAAAATTAATCTTTTCCGGTTTTCTAAGTGTTTTCTAAAACAATCAATCTTCGTATATGCATCATGGTTTACAAATTTTATTAATTGGTTGAAAAATTGATTATTTTGTTGAACAGTCAACGATTTTGTTACAAATTTATCCTATTTGGTTGAAATTTAACTTTTTTGGAGAAAATTCAACTATTTTTTTAAAATTTGGTCTTTTTGCTTAACAATTCAACAACTTAGTTGAAAAATCAACTGTTTTGTTGCAAAATCGTATTTTTTGGATCAATTCGAATGTTTTTTTATTTAAAATTATCATATTTTTTCGTTAGAATATTAAGTATTTCATTTTTCGTTGAGAATTCATCTTCTTTTGTTGAAAATTCAACTATGAACTTGTTCAAAAGTTGAACTACTTTTTAAGTTTATTGGTGAGTCTTAAATAACAAAAATAAAAGAAATACTAAAAAAAAAATTTTTGTTTGTTGAAGATTCAACATTTTGCTTGAAAGTTGGTCCTTTTTGGTAGAAAATTAATATTTTTGGTTATAAATTTATCTTGTTAGATGATAATTCAATTTGAAGCGTTCACAGTTGAACTTAATATACACTGAAAAAAATGATTACTGTGGCCAACTATTTAGTTTGTAAGATATGGTACTGCTATTTTATTAGTTGGCACAACAATTTCATTAGTTGCAGTAACCCAATTAACCATTTTTCAGTGCAGTATAAACATTAATTTAATTTAAAAGAATTTCTTCTATTTTCGTGAAGCCGGATACCTCTATACAGAACTTTTTAATTTGCAACTAGAGAATTCATTTAACTTTTGGGTTTTATTTTCTCGGTATCATCAAAAAGACTCTCTTTCAAAGCGTCTTGTTATCTAATGTCTTGAAAAATGATTCAAAAACTTGTAAAAAAAAGGGAAAATTGGGTCAAAATTCTCGATTTAAGCTGTTTTAGGGGATTTTTTAAATAAAAGGGAAAATAGGGGAAAAGGAAAAGAAGAGTATTAGGTACAAAAGAGGGCAGTCTTTGATACCTGAAGTCTGCCGTTTAAAGAAAGAAATGACCCAAGTTAAATGAATCAATCACCTTGGATCTCAGATCCAAGATTTATCACGAATGAAATCTAGACAAGAGACTCTTTAGTTCTCAAGTTGAATTATACGCGATCCAGTTTAAGGAAGAATATCTTTAGAAAGGAACATAAGCCAATTTTAGAATCTAGATTCCAGTTCGTTTGACCAAGCAACATGCCGACGCAGTTTGTTATAGCATTCGTACCTGTCCTGTGGGATCGGAACGGATAAGGGCCCTGTGGTGTCACAAAACGACCATATTCTTTTGAATGAGCTTGTTACTTTTATAGCAAGTCTCTTCTATATTGATGGTAACATTACGAATCCACCATTTGCGTTTTATGTCACTTGAGTGTTCACGTGATTGTACTACGAGTGTCGCAGTTATAATAAAAGTTCCTAAGAGTCTTCCTTCTAACAAGCGTACTAAAAAATAGTGAAAAGGAAAAAGGGAAAAGGAGACGCGTATAAAATAAAGTATCAGCATTAAAAAAATGTAGCTAAAACAAACATAAATGATAGGTAGGTATTCTCGACACTAGACGATGTAGCTTTAAAAATGAATTTATAACATATTAAGGCGAGGAGAAAACTCCTAAAAATGCAGTCCAGCGGAGGTGGATTACTTCGGATTACCCTGGATTACCTCTATATACAAAATTAGTCTGGATGACCCAAGATTACTCCGGATTACATAGGATTACTCTGGATTACATAAAATTATGGAGGATTACTCCGCATAAGCTAGACTTACGCGAATTTTTAACTAAAATGGTTTATTTTTTAACAAAATTGTTAAATTTTCTACAAAATAGTGATTATTTTAACCAAGAACATTAATTTTCTATCAAAAAAGAAGAATGTTTGAAAAAATACATACATTTTCAACTGAAAAAGATACATTTTCAGCCAAAGAGTTGAATCTTCTAATAAAAAATATCAATGTTTCACCAAAAATGAAATAGTTAAATTTTCAGTTCAAAAATAAATATTCACCTAAAAAACCATGATTTTTCAATAAAATAGTTAAATTTTCAAACAAAGTGATGAATTTTCAACTAAAATGAAGAATCTTCAAACAAAATATTAACTTTTTAACAATACTGTGGAATTTTCTACAGAGTAGATTAATTTTTAACCAAAAGCGACGAATTCTCAACAAAAAATGTAATACATGATTGATATTTCAGCCCAAACAAATTTTAATTTTAAATATAAACCCTGTTGAAGTCAAACAAAAAGACGAATTTTCAACAAAACCTTTTCACTTTTCTCACAAAAAGGATACTTTTCAACAAAATTGTTTTTTTTTTTCGAAAAAAAAAATGTTAATTGTCAAACAAATCCTTGAATTTTCTATAAAACTAGTTGAATTTTTAACCCAAAAAGACGTATTTTTAGCAAAACCGTTGAACTTTTAACAACAAAAAAAGACTTTTTCACAAAATTGTTGAATTTTCTTCAAAGTAGAATATGTTTTAACCAAAGAATTGATTTTTCCACCAAAAAAATACAATTTTAACCGAGAAGATTAGTTTTCTACAAAGTAGATTAATTTTTAACCAAAAGTATAAATTTTCAACCGAGAAGATTAATTTTCTACCAAAAAAGACGAATTTAAAAATAGTACATGAATTTTTAACCAAGCAGTTGAATTTTCAACTAAAAAGATAACTTTTTATGGTAAAAAAAATAATTTTTTTACAAAAATATCAAATATTCAGCAAAATAGTTTAATTTTTAATGAAGGAGGTGAATTTTCAACTAAAATGAAGAATCTTCGACTGGAATATTTGAATCTACATTTATAAAATAAATTTACAACCAAAAAACAACGAATTTTTAACAAAATAATTAAAGTTTCACCCAAAGAGAGGAATTTTTAACTAAAACCAAAAAAACTAAAAAAATGAATTTTTAACAAGTAGTTCGAATATTAAGCAAGTAGTTGAATTTTCAATCAAAAATATTAATTTTCTACCAAAAACGACAAATTTTTAACGAAATAGATGAATTTTCAACCCACTAGTTGCAATTTCAACTGAAAAAGATAAAATTACAATAAAAAATATATGAGTTAAATAAGTTAATTTTTAACCAATAAAACCGAATTTGCAACAAAATAGTTAAATTTTCAACCAAAAATGAAATACTTACAATTTCAATTAAAAAATAAATCTTTTACAAAAAATAGAATATTCAACAAAATAGTCATGTTTGTAATCAAGGAATTAATTTTCAACTAAAATGAAGAATCTTCAACTGGAATACTTAAATTTTCAATTGAAAAAAAAAATAATTTTCAATTAAAAAAAAAACGATTTTCAACGTTATGGTTAAATTTTCAAGCAAATAAATTATTCGATCAAATTAGTTAAATTTTCAATCCAAAAAGACGAATTTTCAACAAAAAGCAAAAACCGATGTAGACAAATCACAGAAAAAAACTGGGGTTTCTATTAGAACCAATTTTTGGTTCCAAAGGAGCCGCAACAAAAAGGAACCTCTCTTTCTGAAAAGGAACCCAAAATGATAAATGGTTTCTAAATGAACCCAAAGTATAGATGCAAATGGTTCTAATAGAGCCTTTTTGTCACTTCTGTCTTGACTGACTTCAAAGATTTTACAAGTTAATGATGCACATTTTGCTTTATAATTCCAATTAAATAATATTGCACTGGAAAAAATGTAATAAAGAAACCAAAATCATAAGCATTATTCATTCTTGAAAGGAAGATATCGCACATGAAATGTGACAGTTTTTAAGGTTTAGTTGAAAATCCGATGTTTTCCACTGCGCATGTACAAGAAGCGCGGGACTATTTAAAATGATATAATATACTCGTGCAATATTAGGTTAATATTACATTTTTTTAAGAAGCTAGGTATTCCTATAATTCAATTTAATTTGTTTTAAAGAAGAATAAACAACGTTTGTTAATATTTATCTATATGACTATCCATAGTATTTCTTGGTTTCAAATAGGCCCGCGCTTTTCGGCACATGCGCAGTTGAAAACGTCGGCACCCGCCGATGGCCATCTATCGGATATCAACGAACTAAAAAGGAACCCTTAATAAGAGTTCCTTTAGAGCCTAAGTTCTAAATGCTCCCAAGTTTTACTTGAGCCGCAACATTACTGAACCCTCAGTTTTTTCTGTGCTGTTTTATCCACTTCCTTTTTAGATAAATGGTAGAATACTCCACTATTGCTGTGATCGAGAGAAGACTTTGAGAGTATGGTTTCTTTCAACTGCAACATATTGGGTTCTTTAATCTTACTAAGGACTTATTTTTTATTTTAAATTTTTCACAGAAAAAACTGGGGGTTCACTAAAGTTGCGGCTCAAATAAAAGTTGGTATCCTTTAGAATTTGAGCTCCAATAGATACCTGTAGAGACCCAAAAGGGTTCCTTTAGAGCGCACTTTTAAAGAACAACATGGAGGCCCATTCACAAACCATCCGCTTGCAAAGTAGGGCTGGTAAGTTAGGGATCGATGTACAGTTATCCACCGATGACTTGAGACGAAAAGTGTCTTGCATATGAATATGCCTTTATGTTGACAACTTTGATACATAACCTGCAAATTATATTTATCAAGTCAATATATCTACTTAAATTGCGGTAATATTTTGTACTTTAATTACCTTCATTAAGTTATGTCCATCAGAGTTCAATTACATGTGTGCATTAAGGTGAAAATTATGATATTAATTAAACAAAATGTCGAAGTGGGCAAAGCGAAAAAAAGGTTCCTTATAAATAGGTTCAATTTCAATTGGGATCCTTTAGAACACCAACTGAGGTATCATTTAGAGCTCATTTATCGTTTTGGGTTCCTTTTCAGCAAGTGGGGTTCATTTTTGTTGCAGCTCCTTTGGAACCAAAAATGGGTTCTAATGGAAACCCTAGTTTTTTCTGTGTTGTTTCCCGATAAGGAGAGCATTTGTCTCTCGAGACGTTGGCAATAACGTTTTTTCTTAACATCATCGAGGGCTTTTTCTGGTCTGAAGTATGTCATTGTTATACCTGTTAAACTTTTTATAATAAATTTGAATAATAATAATATAAAAAGCTTAACCCTGAAACATGTATGAATTATGAACCCCCTTTTTGAAAAGCATATGTACATATAAAGTGATTGACTCGAGAAGCTGTTGAAGTGCAGCAGGTAGATAGTAAACGGAATATCGAGTGGCGCGTGGCGCCACATTAGGGAATACGTGATATCGCATTTCTTTTGAAATCGGATATCACGCTTGACTACTCGATATGGGGAATGTTGCCATAACCGTATGCTCTTCATCGCTAACAAAAGAGTGGGGGGCAGGGCATCAGTTCATTTTCGCCCCGTCGGTTCGGCTATTCGGGGATTCTATCGCTCGCTTTGTTTCCACCAACGGAAAAGACAAAAAGACAAAAAGAGCAACCAAAAGGAAACAACCAAAGGATCACCGGGAGGCGGGCGGCCTGCCGGGTATTTTAATGAGAGCTAAAGTCAGCGAGTAAACGTCGAATAAATCATTTTTGCGAAACGACGATCCCACTAACGTTGCTGAATATTGCAATACCTTCGAGGGGATTTGCTGTCTTGAATGTTCATAAAAGACTGAAGCAAGTAACCTTCAAAAAATAAATTAACTACCTTAGAAGAGAGTTCCTTAATTCGTTTTATAGAGATTCAAAGTAAAAAAAAAACATTTAAAACTTCAAAGGAAACATTCTGAATTTAATTATTTTTGGTTCATCATAGATGAGCGTTCCAAGTAATTGTCCGGGTGTATGTGGATGTCGCCCTTTTTGTTAATACCATAACATATTTGTCAAGCTAAAAAGTCGACTTTGAAACCCGGAAAAAAGCATTTTTAACAATACAGTTAATTTTAGCCAAGAAAGATGAATTTTAAATCAAATAGTTGAATTTTAAACAAATTTTAACAAAAAATCATTTTTAACCAAATAGTTGAATTTTCATTTTTCAAGTAAATAATCGAATTTTCAAACAAAATAGATCCAAAAATAGTTGTATTTTCAATTGAACAGTTTAATTTTCAACCCAAGAAGACCAATTTTTTAGAAGACATTCGAATTTTCAACATGACAATTTGAATCTTTAACAGAAAAGTTCTTTTTCAACCAAGAAAGATGACCTTTATACAAAAAAAAATGAATTCTCAATGAAAAATATAATAACTGATATTCCAACCAAAACAATATTTCAATTTTAAATCAAAAACAGCTGAATTCAACCTAAAAAGGTGAATTCTCAACGAAAAATATGATAGTTGATATTTCCAACTAAACAAGATTTTAATTTTAAACAAAAAACAGCTGAATCCAAACAAAAACGAAGAATTTTTAACAAAATAGTTGCATCCTTAATCAAAAAGAAATTAATTTTTAGTCCAAGAATTGCATTTTTAACCAAAAAAGATGACATTATTACCAAAAGAGATTATTTTTAATCCAAGAAACCATTTTACAACAAAGTAATTAAATTTTCAAGCAGAGGGATGAATCTTCAGCCAAAAAAATAATTTTTTAACAGAGTAGTTCTACTTTCCACCAAGTAGTTGGTTTTCAACCAAAAAAGATGAATTCTCAATGAAAAAAGGATAGTTGATATTTCAACCAAAAAATACGAATTTTCAATAAACTATTAAATGTTCAAGCAAAGAAATGAATCTTCAACCATAAAAATGAATCTTTAACAAACTAATTTCATACTTTCGAACAAGTAGTTTCATTTTCAAACAACAAAGATGAATTCTCCACGAAAAATATAACAGTTGATATTTCAACTAATAAAGATTTAAATTTTGAGTCAAAAATAGTTGAGTTGAACGAAAAACGACGTAGTTTAAACAAAAAAGTTCATTTTGAACCAAGAAAGATTAATTATTAACAATTAAGAAAGATGACTTTTCTACCAAAAAAGATGAATTTTTAACCCAAAAGTAGGAATTTTTTATCCACAAAGACGAATATTCAACAAAAGAGTTGAATTATTCTTGACAAAGAAAGATTACTTTTCACTAAAATATAGGTGAATTTTCAACTAAAAGAGATAAATTCTAAGACAGCAGATAATAGACGTTTCTACCAAAAAATAAGACTAAGAGCACAATAACATTGTTTGAAAAATATTTAAGCCAAAAAGACGAATTTTTTTAAAAGACAGGGGAATTTTTAACCCAAAAAGTTGAATTTTCAAGAAAAAAGTTCATTTTTAACCGAAAAAGATGACTTTCTACGAAACATGATGAATTTTTAATCCAAAAGGATGGAAGTTCAAGAAAACAGACGAATGTTCAAGAAAACAGATGAATGTTCAAGAAAACAGTCGAATTTTCGACCAAAAAAGATGTTTTAAAAAAATAGTGAAATTTTCGAAAAAATAATTGAATTTCTAACAAAAACGTCGAATTTTAAACTGAGTGGTTGAACTTTCAACTCACAAAATTGAATTTTCAACCAAATGGTTGCATTTTCAAACAAAACAGATCCAAAAATAGTTGCATTTTCAACTAAAAAAGATGGCTTTTCAATCGAAAAGGACGAACGTTCTACCAAAAAAGACGAATTTTCAGCAAAACTGTTAAATTTTCGATCAAAAAATATCACTTTTTAACAAACTAGTGGAATTTTCTAAAAATAATTATATTTTAAAGCAAATAGTTGACTATTTGAACTAAAAGATATGAATTTTGAGCCAAAAATATAATAATAGACTATTGAACCAAAAATAGTTGGATCTTATTATTGGATTCTATTAATGGCCAACGGCCATACCACGCTGAAAAACCCAGTTCTCGTCAGATCACTGAAGTTAAGCAGCGTTGGACGCGGTTAGTACTTGGATGGGTGACCATTCAAGAATACTGACATGAGTGCTGTTGGCACATCGTGGGTGTGGTGAGCCCACACTTGTAGTTATTTATAACTACAAGAAAAACCTAGAAACACTACCCGAATCGGGTAGTGTCACGCCTACCCTGAAAGGGAAATGGTTTAATGGTATATATATATATATATTTCGCTATTCGGTTTTGATTCCTTGGGATTCGAACCGAAGGGCCTATGACAAAGCCACCGGACGCGTCCTCGGGTTGCGGATAGAGGGTCCCTGTACCAAGGGTTTCTGCTGAATATGGTTACAATAATTAATAAGCAGTCGCGGACAATTGTCCAGGGATGGTCCCGAAGGAATAACCCCCAAGCGGAGGCGTAACAACCGTGCCGAAAGCTGAATGGCACCTGGGTGTGGTGTCTCAAACGGTGACTCTGGGATACCGGGCGACCTCTCAGAGTATCAGCCTTATCCTTGCACGCGGGGCTCTACAAGGATGGACTAACCCTTTTCCCTAGCTGCTCGTGGGAACAACAATGACAACACCAAACATAGTTGTAGGAAGTGCGGTTCAAAACAATCGAACGCGCAGGGCTCCCGACAATGGGTCGGACAACAATGCCGACTACCCTAGAGTTGGGGGAGCCAATCAAGACGGAGTCAATGCGATTGACCGGCGAAATCTCGTTACTTTTGAGTGGACGGATCGACTCAGGGACGACCTGCTGGAGTGCTATGATACCAGTATGGCCCCTGAACGAAAAGGTTACATGGCGCGACTGCATGCTCTGTGGTGCGAGAAACACCCAGAGCTCTCAGATTTTTCGCAAAAACGGCTGCGAAACCGTGCCGAGGACCTCCGGAAAAGGGGTTATATAAGCGGAGCGCCTACACAACCGCAGCCAGAACAAGCCGGCAACAGAGAAAGAGAGGCGACACTGAGACCAGCCTCGAACAGGCATCCAATAGAGGGAGAACGATGCTTCAAGACCCGGAGAAACATCAACATTCAGGTTTCTTCCAAGCCCAAAGATCTGACTGAACTGGATGATGAGCTTCGTGGAGACTTTTCCGAAGAATCCGACCTCTGGACTATCAATTGTAGTGTGTACAATGCAGCGAGAACTTTGGCAGATGCAAACCGTAAAACAAAACCAACGGTTGATCATAAGACCAAAAGACGAATGCATCAACTTAGCACAAAGATAGGCTGGGCAAGACAGTACGCGTCCCGCATTCAGTGTGTGATTGACTACATAACATCTGGCAGGACTTTCACTGCCAAGGTTCGACAGTTCACGCGCGAACTGCGGATCCGTCATCACACAATCAACAAGTCAAAGCTACTGACCATCAGGCAGCATATTGTTGACAGAATACGAGTACTATCTGACGCTAGGAGAAGTCTAGAGCGGAGAGAGAGGTGGGTCAGAGAAAATCAACAGTTTTCGTCTGACCCATCTCGACTCTTCCAAGACCCTCCAGTTACTGTCGACCATCCGCCCAAACCAGAGGAGGTCGAAGCATTTTGGAGAGAAGTCTACGAAGTCCAACATCCACTTAAAGAAGGCTCAAAGAACATAAACAGCTTCAAGGAGCTGTGCAATGCCCTCATCACAGCTGAGGAGGAATGCCCACCTATCACTACCGAGGAGGTGAAAAACGTATTAAGAGGCATGAAGAACTATTCCGCTCCGGGACCAGATGGCATCAAGACCTTCTGGTGGAAGAAGTTTCCTTCAACCCACCAGCATCTGGCCCGAATTTTTACCTCATATCTAAAGTCGGAAGAGCCTATTCCGGGGTGGTTGGTGGAAGGGCGCACAGTGCTCCTGCCGAAGACGGGCAACTTAGCTGACCCTAAGAATTACAGGCCAATAACTTGTCTGAACACACTGTATAAGATCTTCACAGCTATCCTAAATGATAGGATTGTTCGGACAATTGGACCTGTATGGCGAGAGATGTATGAACAACGTGGCTCAAAGAAAGGCGTAGCGGGATGTCGGGAGAACTTGCTCATCGATAGATGTGTCTGTAAAGACGCAGCATACTATCAGCGATTTCTATCGATGGCCTGGATTGATTACCGGAAAGCTTTCGATTCAACCTCCCATAGACTTATCATCTGTCTGTTGGAAAGCCTAAAGGTTCATCCACACATCGTGAGGTGCATAGAGACATTAATGCCGCTTTGGAAAACCAGATTTACTATCTCATCTGGAAAACATCGTGTGATCACTAACAGCATCACCTTTCAGAGAGGTGTATTTCAGGGCGACACCATGAGCCCTCTCCTCTTTTGCCTCACATTATTGCCACTATCTCTCGCACTTCGCCATTCCGAAGGGTATCTCTGCGGAAAACCTGGAAACCGAAAGCATAAGGTCACTCATGTATTTTACATGGATGATCTTAAGATCTATGCTAGGAATCAAGAGAAACTACATCTAGCTCTGAAAATTGTCAAAGAGTACACTCAAGAGATTGGAATGGAATTCGGGTTAGAGAAATGCGCCAAGGTTAATTTGAAGAAAGGAAAACTTAATGGCATCCCCGAAGATCCTGAGCTCGTTGACAGAAGCGCTATACGACACCTTTGCGCTGGAGAGACCTATACATACCTGGGCGTGCCACAGAGCCGCATTCAGGACGCGACATCTATAAAGGATACTCTCCGATGCAGATACAAACGTCTCATCCGGCAGATTTGGTCTTCCGAACTGTCGGCGAGAAACAAAGTATCTGCAACGAACATGCTTGCCGTCCCGGTAGTACTCTATTCATTTGGAGTGGTTCCATGGACGAAGGACGAGCTCAGATCCCTTGATATCGGGACGCGAAAGGTTTTGCACATGAACAAGAGCATGCACCTTAAGTCTTCTGTTCCGCGACTTTACATCTCACGCCGCCTAGGTGGTCGCGGAATACTGAATCTTGAATTTCTTCACAACAGACTCATTCTGGGTACAGCACATATAGTTGCAAATGGACAAGACCCTCTTCTTAAAATGGTCAGGAAACACGAAGAAGTGGGAAAAGGGGCGTTTCTGTACAAAGCAGCGGAGGAGGCTGCTGAAACACTCGGCCTTGACTTCAATACTAGGGGTGAGCAAAATGCATCAAATCTTATCCATCTTGAATACTCACTCCTGAAGGCCCGGATTAAGAAAGCACAGGAGAAAGACTTCCACGAACAGCTCCTCGACAAGAGGATGCACGGCATCTTCCACAGAAATGTGGAAGATCAGTCGATGTCGTATGAGCTAACGTTTGCTTTCCTTAGATCACCCGGATTGAAGTCGGGCACGGAGGGCTTCCTTTTGGCATGTCAAGACGGTGTCATTTCCACTCTAGCATACCGTCGCCACATTTTGAGCCAAGACATTCCCGATGATAGTTGCAGAGCGTGTCATGCACACCCCGAGCATCTAGGACACATACTATCTAGTTGTCCAACTCATGCGGGAACGACCTACATCCAAAGGCACAATGCGGCACTAAGAGTGCTTTATTACCATCTCTGTCACTCTTATGGCATTAGCCCAAATACCTCTCCGCTAAACGCTCCTAGAGAAATAGAGTCAATTGTCGAAAATGAGAAGTGCCGCATATACTGGAACTTCATATTCTCGACAATTGTTTCTGTTGCGCACTCGAGGCCTGACATAGTTCTCCTTGACTTCGAGAAACGAACCATGTTCGTTATCGAATTTTCGGCACCAGCTGACAAAAACGTCACAGCCAAGGAGAAAGAAAAGAAAGAGAGGTATAAAGACCTTATAAGGGAGTTGCGACGGTTATACCCGGAATATTCTGTTAAGCTAATCATCTTGATCATCGGCGCTCTTGGAAGTGCCAAGGTTTCACTGGTTAATAGCCTGAAAAGCATCCCTGCGTGTCAAAAAAATGCTGAGACACTTGCGGGGAAAATGCAGAAGGCGGTCGTCCTTGGGTCGCTCCGTGTCCTCAGGGTGCACGAGACTTTTGCCGGACCATCGTATTGAGTTCGTCGCAGACTGTAACCACCTATCTCACGGTCGTGAGACGTGGTTACAGCTGAAATTTTACCGCGATTTCGCTGGGAGCGGGTGCAATTTTTCAGATTAGCACCCGCTCCCGGCGAAATCCTGCGGTTGTCCTTATGACAAACTTTTAACTATATATATATATATTAATTCAGTTCACATCTAAGAGAAAAAACGAGGAAAAGGGGAAGTTTTTTAAAAAAAGTGGAAAAAAGTGGAATTCTTTAAAAATAGGAAAAGATGGGAATAGGGGAAAGATTGTGAAATACAAGATTCCTTGGCTCGAGACGAATCGATTAACCTACAATCCTTATACATTTTAATGAAAATTATAAGGAAGTTATGGTCAATCAAAATATTTATAAAATCGATTTTATGGTCAAACATTCTTCACTGACATAATTCAAAGTTGATGCAAAAATAACAAAATAAATATATTTTTTATTTAATCATAATGAGGATGCAATGCTCTCATCAAATTAGCAAGATGCACCTATAAATACAAACAAAGTGGAGAAAACCCGAGATCGAATTCAGCGCCAGTTTAATATATCACAGATTGATAATTTACAAGAGACGGTAATTGTTATAAGATTTCAAATATTTAAATAAATAGTTGACAAACTTAAAAGAGCATAAATCATTTATCACACCACGTTCGTTTTCTTCATGGAAAGTATTTTCATCCGTCATAGGTTGTTGAGAATGAATGTTCGTTTCCGTGCCATAAACTCCTCAGCGAGGCCTTAAATCAAAGAGTCGTGCAAAAAAGCGAATTATCTCTCTTATGCGTGCATCAACTCTCGAAATCGCGTTATAAATTCGTCGAAAGTTAATTATTCTATTATTCTTTTCGTAAAGTCAGCTCATCCATAAGGGGGAGTTTATCCGGGCGATGGACTTAATAACTTTTCACCTCGCTCCTGGAACTTTCAGTAAGTTAATTCATGGCCTCGGGATAATCCCAAGCGATTTTGCTTTTTCTCGCAATATTGCAGCCTAAGTACAGCGCGGGAACAAATATCGGTTGCAGACCCGAACCGATGGTTACCTCTTGCCATAAATTTAAAATTCAAACGCCTTTTGGGAATAATCGCGGCTGTATGCTCTAGATTGTGATTTATTGCCCAAATTGTGAGGGCTTGGAATTAAGTTATTTTGAGGTTTATTGCGTTTAGGGACGGTGATCAATAGCGATGAAAAAAAGGTGTAGACGTTTCTATTTTCATGTTTTACATTGGCCGGGATCACAGCGCAAAAGGAGCTCATAAAAAGGGGAAATAAAATAAAACAAATATATACTGCAAATTTATTTTGAAATTGATGAACCAACGGAACGACTCAAAATTACAGATATAACCTATCTAGCCAAGAGGGCGTCACTTGACGTAAACAGCGACTTGCTATTCAATTGAAACCTGGATTAATTATTAATTTACGCAGCTACTGTTAGTTACTTGCGGTCCTGATGTACCTTTTTAGAAGTTCTTTTACGAGGCAGATGGTAGTAATATCTTGTAACTATTTTATTGCATACATAATTCGCTCATCAAATAACTTAAGAAATGACTAGTTCTACATAGTAAGATATATTTGAAAAACAGGGTGTCCAGCGATTCTTAGGAACGAAATTTAAGGTCTTTTCCACGTTTTCCAGGTCAAGAAGTCAAGTTTTTCCAGGTATCCTTTTTTTACATCAACTAATGAAATAGCTGTTATTTATAGATGTAAAAAATGAGCCACTTCATTTTTTATTGGCCAAAAATTTTTGAAGAAATCAGCAACATAATAAAACAAATTCTTAGTTTTTTGGGAACATGAGTCGTCTTTGAAATCCTTGAAATCTTTATGAATTCGCTTAAATCTCTTGAAGTACTTAAAATATTTTTAAAATTTCTGTGAAATCTTTTTAATTTTTTGTAAAATATTAGAAATCCTTAAAATCTTTGAAATCTTTTTGCAATTTTTTGAAATTTGTATGAAATCTTTGAAATATTTGTGAAAGCTTTCTTTAATCTGTTTGTGAAATCTTTTGTCGTTTGAGATCTTCTCAAATTTGCTGAAACCTTTTGAAATAGTTTAACATCTTTGAAATATTTATGAAATCTTTCGCATTCGTTTCAAATCATTGAAATATTTGAAATTGTTTATAATCTTTGAAATGTTTTGAGATATTTGAAATCTGGTGTACTGTGCCTTTTTGAAATCTTGGGAATTCTTCTATTCTTTTGAAATCTTTATGAAATCTTTGAAATATTTGTGAAATTTTTTGTATTTATTTGAAATTATTACGAAATGTTTGTGAAAAATTTGAAAACTGGTGTACACGCCTTTTTCAAATCTTTGAAATCCTTGAAATATTTATGAAATGTTCGAAACCGTTGGGAAATTTTTGTGAAATCTTTGTCAAATCTTTTGAAATATTTGTTCTAAAATTTGTTGAAAACTTTTGAAATCGTTTCAAATCTTCGAAATGTTTTGAAATATGGTGTACTGTACCCCTTTTCAAATCCTTGAAATCCTTTATATCTTATGAAAGTTTGAAAAGCTTTGTGAAATTGTTGTGGAATATTCGAAATCTGATGTACACGCCTTTTCTAAATCTTTGGAATCCGTGAAATCTTTGAAAAATGTTAAAAATCCTTTTAAGTATTTAAAAATTTTTGAAATCTTTTGAAATCTTTAGTAATATTTGTTAATCTGGTGTACACTCAAAAACCGAGTGGCGAAACCCCTGAAAAAATCCGTTTTATGGCCATGGCTCATTCTAATTCTGAAACTGAATTAACATCGAAATTTTCAACTAATAATTATTATAATTTGCAAGATGAATATCATAAAAAAGGTATATTTTAACATTCTATATTAGCGGAGAGGAAATTAAAAACTTATAGAATTATTCACAATTTTAAAGTCTCTTCATTTGAATATATAAAATAATTGATAAAGTCTACACAAAAAGGCCTAGAAATCTCTTTATTTATTCTGTAATGAGTAAAAGATAAATTATATCTTGATAAATAAAAAACTATTCAGCAGCAAGATTTCTTCTAATGAGATATTTCTTTCATAATAGACTAAAAGATTTAAATTACTTTTCGCATTTCAATAAAATAAATGTTTTAAAGGAAAAAAAAATTGTATTCAAGGTTCTCGTGAAAAATTCAAGGAGATTTCCAGGTTTTCAAGGTTTAGAAAAAATTCAAGGAGAACTCCAGGTTTTCAAGGTTTTCAAAACTGCTGGACACCCTGGAAAAACTAACACTTTCGTAATTTTAATATATTCATGGATGCCAATATAAATGAAATAAATAAAATAAAAAATTGTTTTTATTTACAAATTTAAAAATGAGAAAGACAATTTAAGAAAAAGTAAGAGAAAGGCGCTTGTTTAAATTTTGTTAAATCTTTAAATTAATTAAATATTATATGGAATGTGTATTTAAAGAAACGAACTGTTAAAAGCTGCATTCAAAAACGACTTAGTTGAATCAAGAAAGTTTTAGATGGTTCGACCATGGAATATAGTTATTATATGGACAACAAAATATTTCTTTAACCAAACTAAATCTTTTGTTTGTTTTAACCAAATCTTTTGGTAGATGGAGTATTTGGTTGAATAAACAAAAAAATTGTGTTGGGTCAATCAAATATTTTCTTGAATCAACCACAATTTGTTTTATTCAACCAAATTTTCATGTATTTCCAAGAAAACAGTTTATTTGGTTCCAGAATTTTTTTCCCTAAGTGTGGTTTTTGTTAGTTTTTGAAAATGGTTCAAATATCGTATATTCAAAGAGAAAAGGGGAAGAGGAAAAGTTTTTCGAGAATAGGGGAAAACGGGGAAATTTGAAAAAAGGAAAAACGCAGGGATATTAGAGACAAAGATTAACATCAGAATTTCTTCATGGAATATTCATGCTTGTGTAATGCAAAGTTTGATGGGACTTTTAGGAAGATTTAAAATTGTTTTCTCTTTGTTTTTATGGGAAGGACTTTAATTTTAGAACCTAGGCTGGAGAATAAAAACACCCTATTCTCTAACAAAATGGGTACGGTCGCGGCGCCTATATGACAGTGGAATCAGTCAACAGGATGTCAATTTCGTCTTTTTAACTCCCAAGTGCACGACACAACGGTCATTAACACTAACGGCCTTTTTTTACTGCAACAACGTTCTAGCTTCAGTTGCTTTAATAAATGAATGAATTTTAAACTCAAGTCTAATTTTGAAGAGACAAAAATTCAACATCATTTGACGAACTTTTGATGACTTATAACGATTATATTTGTACTCACTCTACTTGTCATGATTCAAAAATCATCCATTAATGAAGCTCACCTGTAACAGAAAAAATAAATTAGTTATCAATAAAAACAAGAAAGAGTGCAGCTCTACTTTATTCATTGTGTTAGGATTGTATGAATATCTCCCAATATTTAAAAAAAATGTTGTTTTCAATATGTAAACATTCAAAAAAATAATATAGATATATCAAATGCAATTTCTTTAGCTCGAAAGTTAAAGAAATGTTACGCAATCATTTTTAAGCCCCAACACATCTTTGTAAATAGTAAAACTTATTTTTCTAATATGATTTCATGTTTTTTAAATACAATTATAATTTTTTATTAACTTTAAAAAAAGTATTTATAAATTTATAATTAGCTGCTAAAAAAAAGGCAAAAGTAGAGTATATAGTTTTAACTTTCATAAATTGAATCAGCAGTGAAATTTCATTTGATTCAGTGACCAATTACTAGCTATTTAAATCAGTAAGATTGCATTGTGAATCAGTGAAAATTCTCACTGATTTCATTTACTCACCCACTTCTCACAGATTCAAATTCAGAGAGTACAGACTTTTTCTATCAAGATTAAATTTTGATTGTTGTTTTGACAGAAAGTTTCAGCAAATTTTATGAAAAATATGTAATTCGTAAAATTACTGAAAATTCCCTAAACGCTACAGTAAATTCGGCAAATTCTACATAAAAGTTGTCAGGGTGTCTACCCGATGGACGATTTTAAATTCTCGGTAATTTCTGGGATTTCTTCCGGTCAATTCCCTGTTCCAAAGTTTAAATTATAATTCTTTACGGAAATTCCCTGTTCCAAGACACAATTCATTTTTTCTTAATTCCCTGTTCCAAGTCAGAATTATAATTATTTATAACATTTTCTATTACAATTTAGAAATATATTAACTCTTTTTTTCTAAAATTTGAAAGAGGAAAGGTTCAAATTTTGGCAAACTTCTATTTACAAAAAAAGAATATTCAAATCGTCCGCTTGGACGTGTCGAATTATTTAAGGCTAGTGATGGGATATCGATATCGAAATATCGAAAATATCGATATTCACAGTCCGATATATCGATATTTCATATCGATATTTAGAAACCGATATATCAAAGTCAATATCGATATTTTTTCATAATTTCGATATCGATATCCCATCACTATTATGCTACTTGACAGAATGTGCTTTTTAGTTGAATAGTGAGTGAAAACCTAAACAAAAACTGAATACAAGAAACCGTAAGTAGACATATTTTTCATTCATTAATCACCTTTGTTTACTTTCTAATCTGTATAATGCGAATATTGCTAAATAATATAAGTCTCAGGACTGAGTTAAAAAATCATCTTTTGGGTTGAAATATTTGGCTGAAAATTCATTTTTCTAAAGATTCATCATTTTAGTTGAAAATTCATCTCTTTACTTGAAAATGTAACTATTTTGTTGAGAATTCTTTTTTGTGGTAAAAAAATAATTTTTTTGACTAACATTGTAACTATTCCATGTTTGGTTAATAATTGATATTTTTTATTTACAATTGTTCTTTTCTGGTTAAAAATTCATGTATTTTGTTAAAAATTCGCATTTTTTTGGTTGAGAATTAATTTTTTTAACTAAGAATGTTAATATTCCATTTTTGGTTGAAAATTGATCTTTTTAGTTGAAAATTCATGTATTTTGATAAAAATTCGTCTTTTTTGTTCGAAAATTAATCTTCTTGGTTGAAGATTCATCCTTTTAGATTAAAAATGCATCCTTTTTGATTAAACATGCATCTTTTTGGTTATAATAATGTGTTTATACTCATTATAGTTAATTATTTATTTAAAATGAAAAATATCGAAAATATCGATGATATCGATATTTTTTATCCGATATATCGATTTTTTCGATATTTAGTTTCCGATTTATCGATATTAAAAATATCGATATTTTTTTTTCGATATCCCATCACTATTTAAGGCCACTCGTTTGATCACCGAAGTTAAGCAGTGTTTAGCTCGGTTCTACTCGGATGGGGGCCGTCGTTCTAGATGGAGTGCATTTATATCAGCTTTTGAACTTCATTCACTCTCGAGCTAATAATAATAACAATATTAATAACATTCAAACAAATTACGATTTGGAACAAGGAATTTTCAAAAAATGACCAATTCTGACCCAGTAGGGATTGTTTTTAACAACTCTATTGTTATAATTCAGAATTGAAAATTCTATCCATAATGTTCCATTCCAAATGAACGATAGAAATTTTTTTTCAACTGAACACGTTTTACATTAGAAGTTAAATTATTTTAATTTCAAATCGTTACAAATTTAGAATGGTTCAATTGTTATTTATACATCAAAATTTTGTGTGTGTGTGGAAATCTCTTAATTTTAAAAATCTTTGCAAAGCTTCAAAATTTTTTCCAAAATCTTTAAAAAACTACACTATGTTTACATTTTTTGAAATCTTTTCACATTTTGAATTATTTTTAAAATTTGTTCTAAAGTTCTAAATATCTTTTAAAATGATTTGACCATTCCGAAAAACAATTTTACATGCTGAAAAATTAGAAAAATTGCCTTAAAATCTTCCAGATTCTTTTTTGACAACTTGAAAATATTTCAAAATACTTTCAGGTTTTTAATTAAGTTTGAATCTTTTCAGAACTTCTAAATATTTCTTGAAGTTGCTTGAAATCTTTGTAAATTGATAAAAAATTTCAATTGTTATTTATACATAAAAATTAAACAATTTAGATTACAAATATAAGTTTTTCAAATAAAACCTACAAGATTTTCTATTTTAAACAATACAGTTTTAAATTGTTTGGTCTTAAGTAGTTGATAAATGGGTTAAAATGGAATATTTTAGACTGAAACAATATTTGAATAGGATTTGAAATTTAATAAAAGAGTTTAATTATGAAACTATTGATTTTGGAATTATTTTAAAATTGAAACTAATTTATGAAGTTTCAACTGGGCGTTTACATTTGTTTAGGTACTAAAACTTTCGAATTGAAACAGTTTAATTTTTAACGTTATATTCTGTAAATTGTTTAATTTAGAACAGATTCATTATCGTCTTGTAAAATCAATTATAGTTCAATTTTTATTACCCGACAATTCAATTTAAAAAATCATCAGCTAATTTACATTTATATATGTCCAACTTAAAACATTTTTCATCACAAGTATTGAATGTTATACGATTTTAATTTAATAAAATTTGAATTATTGTTCGAGTCTTAAAACTGCACTTTAAAATTCTTCAAATGAAAAACGTACGATTGTAAATGAAGACCTAGAATGAAATTTTTTTTATTAAATGATTTTAGAATTACAACAATTGAACTTAAGCTTTAAAAAAATGTTTTTCCCGGTCAAGAGGCCAGCCGCAAAATGAACAGTTCTTTTTTCTCCGTGTCTTATGCTAGGTAAAGATACTGAGTTTTCATTGAATGACACTAAAATTTCAGTAAGTATTTCTACTGAAATTTTCAAAATCAAAAAATTTCGGACTAAAATTGAAATATCCCGAAATTGAATGATTTCAGATTAAATTTCGAAGATACGGCAATTTCAAAGCAATAAAAATGTAATATTTTCAGATTAGAATATTGAAAATTGGGTCATTTAAAATTCAGAGAAATTGAAATTGCATTATTTCTAATTAACAGCGTTCAAAATTGATTAATGCAAAATTGAAAACTTTTAAATTTGCATAATTTTCAATTCGAAGTGATTAAAATTTGACAATTTGAAATTTGAAATTAAATTGAATTTTACAAAGAGTCTTAGCTTCTGAAATTCTTCGATTTTCAATTGTTATTACATAAGAAAATTATAATTTAACATTTGAATTTATTAGAAACCAAAAAATAATTAAATTTTCAACAATACAGTTGAATTTTGAACCTGAACTTAAAAAGTTCAGTTTTCAACAAAGAAAATAATTTTGAATAAAAGAATAATTTTCAACAATATAGTTAAATCTTCAATCAATAAAATAATTTTTTAATAAACTAGTTCATCTTTCAAACAAGTGTTCGAACGTTCGTCCAAAAGGTCGAATTTTTAATCAAGAAAGATTAAGTTTCAACCAAAAGCGATTGCATTTATAACCAAAATGTTAAAGTTTTGTTTTTAGAAATTTTCGATCTGATTAAAATTTAGAGAGGAGTCTGTTGTAAGTTTTAGAAGTCGGAAATATTAGCAAGTTCTGCCCACTATGTCGTTTCAGGATCGCAAAACCAGATTCTGAAAAGAAAAATGCTCGAGAGGAACTCTCCTGCCACCTGGTCTAAAAATCACTGTACATTAAGGCGTATCGAAAAAAAAGTTGTTCGTGCGAATTTCTAATAGCAATGAAAACTTTCTTTTGGTAGTCAAAAACACTCCCCTAAAGTTTCATACAAAAAAATTCCTTCTGTCTCCGCATCGTAGATATAGCTAAAAATCACAAAAAACGAAGCACTTCTTCAAATTTGAACAGCACACAATTTTTTTTTTTTAGATTTTAATTGTCAATAAAAATAGTTAAAACAAGTCGATTTATACCTGTATAGCGATAATTCCATTAAAATATTTTTTTCCCTCCCTAATTGACCCTTAGATTCATGGTAAATTTCTCGACTATTTGACCATATAATGTGTGATATACTTTAATGAGAATGTATTTTCAATATGGTGTAACAATAATATATAAGAAATGTTGACATTAAAATCATTTTTATAGATTTTGGATTACAAGAAAATATCTAAAAGTGATATATTGCTCTTTATTTCACAACAAAATTAATTTTCGGTCTCTAAATAAGGTAAAAATGTTTTCCAGTGTATATATTATTGTTGCAACATATTGCAAATACATTCTGATTAACGTATATCACACATTATATGGTCAAATAGTCGAGAAATTTACCATAAATCTAAGAAAATAGCGAAAAAGTCGACTTTTTTCGATTTTTTGAAACTTCAAAGTCAATTAGGCAGGGTGAAAAATATTTTAATGGAATTATCGCTATACAGGTATAAATCGACTTGTTTTGAACTATTTTTATTGATAATTTAAATCTCAAACAAACATTTTTTGCTGTTCAAATTTGAAGTGTTTCGTTTTTTGTGATTTTTAGCTATATCTACGATGCGGAGACAGAAGGATTTTTTTTTTATGAAACTTTAGGGGAGTGTTTTTGACTCCCAAAACAAAGTTTTCATTGCTATTAGAACTTCGCGCAAACAACTTTTTTTTCGATACGCCCTACTGTACATCAATGAAACTATCGCGCTACCGCGTCATTAGAAACGAGCCGAGACGAGACAAGAAACGAGACAGCCGTCTGATTCACCGGAGGTCACAAATTGGTTTCATCGTCTCTGGGAAAACGAGTATTATGCTCATCTGACTGACTGCTGACTGTCACTGTGTGCGAGCTCTCGAGCCGCGATCGTAATAAAGAAGTCGAGTGCACTGTTCCAATGTAGTAGAACAAGTCTATATTCGGCCCGACATGCTCTTCAGACATTGAAAAATATATTTCCATTTTAGGAGGATTTTTACTTCTATCTGCTGACTCAATTACGAATAAAATTCACTTCATTTTATGCCTTAATTTGCAATGATCTTTTTATTCAATACGCTTCTTCTGGGGAGTTCGTAATTAAAAAAAAGAGATCACATAAAAAAATCGTATTCCACTTTTGAATGAAATTGATACGATAATCATTAGTTATGGGGAAATAACCAGCAGTATAAACAAGGGTAGGAAGGTTATCGGCAGGGTAGGAGCTATTATCAGAAGTAAAAATATAATAAATGAAGCTAAAATTGCATTATGTAACTCTGTACTTGCAACCACTGTGCTGTGCGGTAGCGAAGTCTGGACATACCAAGAAAAGGATAAGAATGAAGGTGATTTTTTAACCTAATAGTTGAATTTTAAAACCAAAAAAGATGACTTTGCAACCAAGAAGATTAATTTTCTATTAAAGAAATGAATTTTTAACCAAATACATGAATTTTCATACAAATAGTTGAATTTTCAGCTAAAAAATATCAATTTTGAAGAAAAAATTGAAATTTTCGAAAAAAAAAAGAATTTTCAACAAAATAGTCAAATTTTCCATAACAAAAATTAATTTTAGTCTAAATTGATGACTTTTCCAGCCAAAAAGACGAATTTTAAAGAAATACAAACTTCACAGTCAAGAAAGAAAAAAAGTTCATCCAAATTGTTGAACTTTCAAGCCAAAACAATACAGTTAATTTTCAACCAAATAATAACATTTTCAACTAAAAATATTACCGTCAAGAGTAAGCAACTGCAAAAAAAAAAAAAAAATAGAAACCAATAAAATTACCTGACTTTACCTGTGGGGGTCAATTCCGTAACATTCCCACATCCCACTTTACACTTTCCATTTCCCACTTTTCACGTGTAATTCTTTTTAAATTCATGTTAAATGTTACCGTTATTTATTACTATAAAATGAGAAATCCTTTCTTATTCCATGTCATACATCTATATTATAGATGTTTTTATTCAAAAGACATTTGAGCTCATACTTTTTTGCATATATACTAGGTGCTCTAAGCAAATTACTTTACACACATTTGCCTTAAATTTATTACAAGTATGTATTAACGAAATGAAATATATAATTAAAACTGAATCAAAAAAATATTAAGGCCATACTCCAAGTCCACTTAATCACATTGTATATTGATTTTGAAATTTACAGGAATCACAGCGCAAAAGGAGCTCAAAGAAGGGGAAGTAGGGTGATTTTCTCACGAAAAAGGGGAAAATAGGAGAAAGATTAAACATTTATTTTTATGCGTCGAAAAGAACAATCATTTTATAAGAAATTTTATATTTTTAAATCATTTTCGATGATTTTTCAATGATTTCTGCCATTAAAGAATTTATTTTTAAAAATTGGATATACTTAGGTCGTTGGAAATCCATTCACAGTGATATAAAAAAGTCCGAGAAAAAAAATAAAATTAGTTCAATACACAATTTGGATATGTTTAACATCGTTTTCATAATATTTCTTTCCAAGATTTGTAATTTCTTCCTTACTATAATTAATACTTTCAATGTAAATTTAAAAAATTTAAATCGAATCGTTTGATCTGAGGGATACAAATTTGAGGTCCGACATCCAAAACAAGTGAAGAAAAAAATTTTTGAAATCGGTTAATATCTTCTGTTCTCTTTTTTAAATTTACAATTAAAAATTTTTGTAATTAACAAAAAATTTTGACTTATTCAAATTTTTTTGAAAATGTACAAAAACATGTTTTTTTTATTGATTCGAACCTGAAATTTCTTCAGCTTGAACCAAAGAGACATGTTATTATTTTTTATTTATGGGAAACTTTTTTTTCATGGTGTATATAACGTTCCAACATCGAAAAAACAAAATTAAATCCCAAAAATTCTAAATCACGACAAAAGCTTTTCTTCGGAAAAAGCAAAATGTTGAAATGTTTCTTTGGTTCAAACTAAATAAATTTCAGTTTCCACATATCAACTTTTTTTTTAATATATGCATATGACTCAATCAAAAAAAAACATGTTTTTGCACATTTTCAAAAAAATTGTTGCTGCGCAAAAAAATTATTTTTCGATTTCGTAATTTTTTATATATCACTAGTAAAAACTGTAAATATAACAAATCCGTCATAATTTTTGAACCAATAGGAAATATTTAAAATTTGAAATCATTAAATTTTACTGATTCAAATTTTTTCACTTTTGTCGAATGCCAACCTCACAAGTTTTTTCCCCCTCAGCTCCAACGATTTAATTTGTTTAAGCATTTTCACTCCGCCCTACTTCAGTGCTCTCAAACTCAAATTTAAAATTGCTCAAGTTAGAACATTTAACATTGCAGTTGATGAATTTGGAATATTCAATTTTTTAATTAGCTAGGTATATAGAGTGTTCCCCTTCTAATACTTATTTGAAAAGAACTATATATTTTTTAATGTTATTGGTGCCTTATTTATTTATAGATAATTTATTTGAATGCTATAATTACTTTAATTATTATTCAAGAATGGGTACACTTACTAATTTCAGAGAATTTTCCGCGTAATTCAAATATTGTATTTTCAAATATCGTATATTTAAAGAGAAAAGGGGAAATTTTTTGAGAATAGGAGGGAAGAGGGGAATCTCAAGAAAAAGGAGAAAATAACAAAAAAAATGGGAAGACTGTGCATCCTGAATTTATGATCATTTAAACAAATTTATAACAGTACAGTGATTTTTAATTTACATTCGCCTAATATACATTCATTCCGCATTTTTCCTCTTTCCATTTTTCTTAGTCTCTTATGACTTATCCTGATAACTGACGTTTCAAAAGTGAATGGTGACATGTAGCGTGAATTTTTAAATATTTATATACAGGTGAAAAAGTGGGAAGTGGAAAGTGGGAAATGGAAAGTGGGATGTGGGAAAGTTACGATATAAATTTTGATGAGAAAGAAAGAGAAAATAGAAGCATTTTCCTTGCTGGTCCTTTTTTTAATGAAAAATGAGTACTTGAGTGTAATAAGTATCGCTTTGAAGAACAATGAATATGAAGGAGTTGGTGTTTGGTGGTGGCAAGAAACGATATTTGCGATGTTATCGAGTCAGCCAATTTACCACCATTAAAGGTCTGTACTGTGCGTAAGACAGCGTGGGCGTGAGCAGAAGGATCTGTAAGATGTGTGAGGTGCGGTGTGGCCGAATAACGTTACGCATCGATCATTCGCGATGCCAATTAACCGAGATGGTAGGTCGTTACGCTGCCGCGAGGGCATTCTTCGCTCAGCTTTATCCGCTCGCTCAATCGGTTGCATCTTATTCCACTTTGAAACACAGAAAATACTTTAAGGATCTAAATGAAATCTACTTTCTTATGAACCTTTTTATATGTAGCAAAATCATAACACAAAAAAGCTTACAGATCAAAATTATATTTCCAAATGGGGCATAAGAAAGTAGATTTTATTTCGATCTTTACCTTAAGGTATGGACGTGCGGTCTCACAGACCGCACTATGTTTTTGATATGTGGGTCGCTCCACCCCCTGGCCTTCCACGAGACTGCCGTTGTTAGTAGCTTAAGTTTTAGTTGTGATTTCGCTAAGGTAGGTAGACAACGTGTGGTCCTGCATGCAATTGATGAGTAATATCATTTGTCAGCTCGTAGGCGGTCCTTAAGACCGCACGTCCACGGTAGCGGCCCATTTTTATATTTCTGTTTCAATATGTTTCAACGTATTTAAAACGCAAAATGTCACAGACAAAAAAACTTGAGCTGAATGCAGGTACCCCAGAGAACGGAAGGCGGTCGTCCCAGAAAAAATTTAAGTCTCGATTATCGAACATTTGAGCACAAAGTCACAAATTGGTATGGACGTATCGACGTGCGGTCACACAGACCGCATGATGCTTCTAATATGTGGATCCCTTCCCCCACTTTTGTGAAATATTATAAATAATAAATGTTGATAAAATTTATTAGTTTTTTACTTATTCCAATGTCCCTTCATATACTTGTATGAGTTAGATAACAAAAACTTATTTACTTGTTTAATTAGATATAAATATATACATCGATCTGTGAGACCTCAGGTCCAAGTTAGTGCAACAATGAAATACGTCCATAATTAAAGGTTAACAGAATAATAAATAAATAATAATAAATGTTACCCTCAATTTATTTAAAGATGAACTGTCGGTCAAAATCTTGCACCTATTGGAACCAGTTTTGACAGGCTGACATAAATTAGTCCTGCGAATTTTTTTGTGATACAATAAAGGTGCTTGCTAATTTTTTTATTTTTTTAGGTGTCCGTAGGAAGCCTTTACAAACTCGTGCCAGCGTCTGTCAACCAACTGGTCGAATTTTCAAAAAAAAAAGATTAAATTTTTAACAGAATAGTTGAATTTTCAACTGAAATTCAGAATCTCAAAAAAAAAAAATTAGTTTTCAACAAAGTATAACTTTCAACCAAATAGTTAAATTTTCAATCCAAAAAGATTAATTTTCCATAAAATTGTCGATTCCTGAACCCAAATAACTTAATTTTTAACCAAACAGATGAATTTTTAACAGAGAGAGAAAATTTTTCAAATCAGGTGAATTTTCTAAAAAACAGTTTAATTTTTAACCCGAAAATAAGAATTTTCAACAAAAAAGTTACTTTTCACCCAAATAGTTGAATTTTAAATAAGAAAGGTACGTGGGTTAGCTTTCGCAGATGACAAGATTGTTATGGCAGAATCAGTCGAGGACTTGCAAAGAATGTTGAATAAACTTCATACAAGCATGAAGGACATGGGACTCAAAATTAACGTAAATAAAACAAAAATCATGGTGTTTGAGGGAAAGAGTGAGAAAACAATGTGCAACATTGTCCTAAATGATGAGAGATTAGAACAAGTTGACAAGTACGTATATCTAGGTAGTCTATTCACTAGCGACGGAAAAATAGATGGGGAGTTAGATAGGCGCATAAATAAGGGTAAACAGGTTATCGGTAGAGCAGGGTCCATCCTAACAAATAAAAACATATCAAAAAAAGCTAAAATGGCCATACACAATTCTATATTCGTACCGACTGTACTATACGGTAGCGAGACATGGACCTGTCAAGAAAAGGACAGGAGTAAAATTAACGCGATCGGCATGAAACCTCTGCGCATAATATGCGGGAAAACACTGATGGACAAAGTCCGAAACGAGACCATCCTCAAAGAATGTGGTGCAAAAGAGACAATAGTTGACACATGGGAAAGAAATCAGTTAAGACGGTTCGGACATCTTGAAAGAATGAAAGATGAACGACTGACCAAACAAGTGTATAAAGGTAAAGTAAATGGCAGAATGCCCAGAGGTAGACCGCCGAAAGAATGGTTAGAATCTGTAAATGAAACATTAATCCGTAGAGACATAAGAAGCCATAGAAACACAAGAGCTTGCATGAAAAAATGCATGGACGTGAAGGAAGCTAGAGTAGTATGCCAGGACAGAAAAGTGTGGCGACAAATAGTTTGTAAACAGAGTGACAGTAGAATGAATGACGCCTGAAACAAAGATCTTGGATACTAATGGGCCCAAGTGGAGAACCATGCATAACAATTTTGTGAGGCTCTTCACTTGGGGTGATCGCTAGAGAGATTGATCAGCAACCTGGGTCGGAGCAGTGTTGCGGAGTAAACGTGTCATTTAAATAAATAACACGAGAATTCCAGATCAATCTAAAATATATATACCTAACAGTTATATACCTATCCACCTCATACCTATATTCCTACCTACCTTATACCTATATACCCATATGCACACTACTATTCTCCAACCGAGCAAGTCACGCCTACCCCGAAAGGGAAATGGCTTAATGGTATAATAATAATAATAATAATGTTCCATTTTCAACCAAACATGGAATAGTTGAATTTGTACATAGTTCAAAAAATTGATTTTCAACTTTAAAAAAAAAACGAATTTTGAACCAAACAGATGAATCTTCAACTAATAAAATAAATTTTTCAAAAAGTAGTTCATGTTTCAACAAAGTAATTGAATTTTGAATCAAAAACATTATTTCCTACCAAAAAGACAAATTGTCAACAAAATACATGGGTTTCAAACAAAATAGTTTAATTTTCCACTAAAAACGATCAATTTTCAACCAAGAATGAAAGAATTAAATTTTTATTTGAAAAATTAATTTTCAAGCAAAAAAAAAATAATTTTCAACAAAATAGTTCAATCTTCAACCAATAAAGTGAATCTTTAACAAAGTAGTTCAAAGCGGTAACAAAGTAACAAAGTAGAGAACCTTGGGAAAAATCTGTTTCCTATTTAAATTCTACATTTCACATTAAAGCTCTTAGCATGTAGAATTGAGATCAAAAATAAAATTTGTTATGTAATTAATTTCTTTTTTTGCCATCAGTGGTTAAAAATATAAAAAAATAGGAAAATTCGGTTATGCGGGAAGCCCCTATGCTATAAGGTTTTCTATTAGACTAATTTTCTTCGGGGAAGGCTCAAATTGAATCATTTAGAATATGGAGATGAAAAATGAAATTTGCTTTGTTACATGCTGCTTTTTTTTATATCGGTGGTTAAAAAATATGAACAATGAGGAAAATTTGACTGGTTTTTGGTTTATATTTCAAACGGGTGAGACAAAAAGAAAAATTCCTTAAAATTTCTGTAAAAAAGTTCTATGGTTGTATATTTTCAAAAATCATAACAGCAGATAATAAAAATAAACTAATTTTCATATAGGAGCAACATCAGCCTAATGTTGAATACTATAACATCTGCTATATCTAAAAATATATTACAGTTATCAAAAGTTGAAAAAAGTGCTAGAATAGTTATGGTTTTAGTTTTTGTTAAAACCCAACTTTCATTCATTCTTTTACAAAAAAATTACTTTTGCACACGATTAATAAGACTTTAAACAGGGATTAATACGTTTGATTTGAATTAATTCAATTTTACATTGTAGAATTTTAGTTCCTCTCTATTCTATACAGCACATAATTAATGTGACATCATTCGGTACCTTTCCATTTTAAAAATCAGATTTTTAAATTTTGAAAAAGGAATTTAATACATTTATGTGATAAAAAGGTTAAAACCAATAGGGTTTATTATAGTTAAGTATCAAAATTTGTTTAAATTAGACCACAACCGCACTAAATCTGAAGCAATCGATTTTACTGCAACTCAACGGTATTCAATTATTTCAATTGTTATGAAAATCTGTATCAATATAAAGAAACAAAAGATTGTTACATTCTTATGATGCTTTACAATAATCAATTACTTAGTTTTTCCTTTTTTAATCTAAAATGAGATGGAGAAATGTGACTAAAGTGACCTTTTACTTCATTAAAAGTAACTATAGTTGCCTTTTTTCTTTTAAAAGTGACTATAAGTGACTTAAGTGACAGTCAAGCAGTCCTGTCTATTTTGTTTTTCCTTACTAGCACAAAACTGTAAATTCGAATTCTCAGATGTTACAAAATTTTTGTTGATTCAAGACAAGTTTAGTTGAAGCAACAAACATGTTGCTGAGACAATAAAAATGTTAGTTTCCGCAAATACCAAAAAATGTCCTTGTTGATATAAAAAACAACAGTTCTAAAATTTCTCAGATTGCTTATGTATTTTAAGTTTAGGCGGTCAAAATTAATGCGTTTTCTTCGCGATGAAGGTTTCTGTTTCAAATTTATCATTCTTGTCGAGTTAGAGAGATAGTTCTATTTACAAGGAACATATATAACATACCTAACTTAGATTCGTATACGCGGAGTGTATAACTCAATTCACCGTTGATTATCCAAGTAGACTAAGATGCCTCCGGCTAAACAGGAAGTGTGATTATAGAATGCAGATACAACTGTCTGGCAATAATTAAGTGTTGCATTTCGATTCAATTGGATACTTAGGAGCATGTTTATTAATTAAACTAGTATTTTTCTGTCACTGTCCTTGATGTAATAATAAACAATGACATGTAAAATTAAATTCTAACACATATCTCATTACATTCGTTAATTGGTCAATTTTCCAATTTTCTCATAAATAGAGAACTTAAAAGCGTAGCGAAAGTTTTAATATCTTAATCATTCATTGCAAAATATATACCATTATTGAAAAAGTAAAAAAATTATTGTAAAAGAGTTATTGAAGGTGAAAGATAACGATTCGCTTCAGGTAGAGGCGTTTTATGGTTAATTTTATATAGCAAGAATACAAACTTCATGGCGAAGTAGGTTACTTTAAAATTGCAGTACTTCGTTTCTTGGTAGACAATTTCACAGTTCCCCTGAAAGTGCCCTTTTAAACGAAAGAGATTTAGCTTTACCGAAAAATAGGTCCATTAAAAATGGTAAAAAAAATGTCTTCAGGGGCCGTTCAAAAACTACAATCCTTGAACCCCCGAGGGTGCCGTTGCAAATACGCCGACCCTCCCTCAATTAAGTCAGGAATATTCCACAAAATAGTTGAATTTTTAACGAAATAGTCGAGTTTTCAACCCCCAAAGATGAATTTTCAACAAAATGGTCGGAATTTCAAACAAAATAGATTAAACTTCAACCACAAGCAGTTGCATTTTTAGACAAATAGTTTAATCGTTAAACCAGAAAGATAAATTTTTTAGAAGACTGTTGAATTTTCAACCTAGAAAGATGAATTTTTAAACAAGAATTTGTCTATCAAAAAAGATGAATTTATAATCCAGAGGGATGAATTTTCAACAAAACAGTTGAATTTTCGAAAAAATTATTTTCTAACGAAATAGTTGAATTTTCATCAAAATAATTAAATTTTCAACAAAATAGCTGAATTTTCAAGCTACAAATATGAATTTTAAGTCAAAAACAGATGTATTTTCAGTCAAATTGTTAAATTTTCTATCCAAAAACACAAATTTTCAACATAGCATAATAATATTCGACAAAAAAGATGGATTTTCATAAAAATAAGAAAGTTTTCCGAAAAATCATTAAATTTTCAACACAATAGTTGAATTCTTAACCAAAATGATGAATCTTCAACGAAAAGACTATATTGTGACAACAAAGATAAGCTTTGAACCAAGTAGTTGAATTTACAATAAAAAAATTAATTAAAAAAAAATAACTGTTTTTTTAACAAAAAAGATTTTAATTTCAAATAAAAAAAAAAACTAATTGAACGAAAAATATGAATTCTCTACGAATAATGTAATAGTTGATATTTCAACCAAAAAAGATTTTAATTTTAAATAAACAACAGTTGAATTGACCAAAAAAATACAAATTTTCAAGAAAAAAGTTGAATTTCTAAGCCAAATTTATACTAAGCATTTGAACTTTCGACAAAAAAGATAAATTTTTAAACCAAAACTGGATTCGTTAAATTTTCAGCTAAAAAAAAATATTTTAACCAAACAAAAAAAAAAGAATTTTCCACAAAGTAGTTAATCTTTGAGCAATGAAATTAATTTTTAGCGACGTAGTTCAAGTTTCAAACAAGCAGTTGAATTACCGACAAAAAAGCTGAATTTTGAATAGAAACTTTATAGTTGAATTTTCAACTTTAAACGATGAATTTTAAACCAAAAATACAATAGTTCAATTTTCAGTGAAAAAAAAAAATTATTTTAACCAAACAAAAAAAATGAATTTTTCACAAAGTTGTTAAAGCTTTGAGCAATAAAATCAATTTTTAGCGACGTAGTTCAAGTTTCGAACAAGCAGTTGAATTTCCGACAAAAAAGCTGAATTTTAAATAGAAATTATATAGCTGAATCTTCAACTATAAACGATCAATTTTAAACCAAAAATACTATAGTTGAATTTTCAGTTAAAAAAAAAAAATTATTTTAATCAAACAAAAAAAATAAATTTTCCACAAAGTAGTTAAATCTTTGATGTGCTTGAAGTTCTGAACGTTCAAATGAACGAAACTTTTTACTGATGACTTTGTAAACCAGAAAAAGTGCTAAAATGTTTGTTCATTTATATTGGAAATAATTTATTATTGAAACAGAATTATAAAGCATATTTTAAATTGCAGTTGGAATAATATTTATGAGTAGAATAGAAATGAGGAAAAATATTTCGTTCATTTGAACGTTCGGAACTTCAGATACATAAATCTTTGAGCAATAAAATCAATTTTTAGCAAAGTAGTTCAAGTTTCAAACAAGCAGTTGAATTTCCGTCAAAAAAGCTGAATTTTAAATAGAAATTTTATAGCTAAATTTTCAACTATAAACGATCAATTTTAAACCAAAAATACAATAGCCAAATTTTCAGTTAAAAATTATTTTTCATCAAAGTTATTCAATCTTAAACCAATAAAATGAATTTTTAACAAATCAGTTCAACTTTGAACCAAGTAGTTGAGAAGGATAAATTCTTAAAGAAAAATTTAATAGTTTAATTTTCAACTAAAAACAATCAATTTTCAGCCCAAAATGAGTTAGTCAAATTTGTGCTCAAGAAACTTAATTGTAAGCTAAGAAAACTAATTTTTAACAAAATAGTTTTATCTTCAACCAAATAGTAGAATTTTTAACCAAAAGAGGTGAATTCCGTACCAAAAATACAATATTACACTTTCAATTAAAAGAATTAACTTTCAAGAAAAAGTATTTGGATTTTCTTATTAGGTTCTATTAAGTCAGTTTGCAATTAAGCGAAAAAAGAGGAAGAGGGAAAATTTCTGTGAAAACAGGGGAAAAGGAGGAATTCTTTTAAAAAGGGGAAAATAAAAGAATAGGGGAGAGTGTGAAGTCTGTATTTAGATGCTTTACTAGTAAAAGAAAATCACTTAATTTTCATTTTTTCCAGCATTTCAAAAACTTTTTATATATTTTCCATGAGTGATATTATATTCTGCATTCATCTGTACCCCCCGCCCCCTCACACGTCTCAAATCTTCACAAAAACCGATCAACCCCCACCCCTTGACAAAATGAAGCAGTTTTTTAAACGGCTTCTTATTTACAAAAAATTATTTTCGATTAAAACAAAAAAATGTGTAATGTATTTATAATAAATTAAGTTGCAAAGCTATTTAGAAGGCGATTTGACCTCTGCTTTAAAATTCGGGATATTGGCAAAATGATTGAAAGCTCTAAAACTAAGGAAAAACTTTGAATTTCTAATTTTCTCTCTTCGCTCTCTCTGTGGGATGATAGCGAAAAATTAAATGAACAATGCAACCGTCTAACAGTACGCTTTGATTAATGACAGCCTCAGTGTCACGATGATTTCACGCCATGTGAAAGTTATAAATGCGCTGGCTTACTATGAGCCAAGATCATATCGGTAATAACCAAGAATCACATGAATTATAAGGCATTAGAACTCAACCGTATCATTTGCAATCACTCGCTTCTAATCTTCTGATTTAACTAGGAAAGATAAACGATGATCTTAAGTAGATAATCAGATACATACTGATGATTGAAAATCCTTTGACTGGAGATTTAAAATTATAATTCAATCTTTATTTACGTTGAATATATTATTAACCATTTCTATTAAAAAATCTTAAAAGGCCTGACAGTCCCTGTGGAATAAAAATAGGGCTTTGTACGCTCATGTGGGAATTTTTTCATACCTGAAGAGAACCGTTTTTTTTTTTACAAAAATTGGGTATGATAAAGAAGTTATTAAAGACAGTAGATTTTTCATAGGTATAGTCATTTTTCTGTTTTTTATTAATTGTTTTCTAGCTAGCTTTGAAAAATCCTTCGAGCGGCTGAAGATTTCCTATTGTTAAAATTCTGTAGACAAAAATTGAGAAAAGTTGAAAGAATGAAAAACAGATGAACAGCATAATTTGTAAATTATCATCTGTAATTCTTTCGGCTTTTCTTGATTTTTTTGACTTTATTTCAATCAGTAGACAATGTTGAGGTATATACAAAAACGTCATTTTTAAAAACTAGAAAATGACTGAGAAGAACGTGCTGTTGTTCCAGTTTTGATTAAATTATCTTTTATGGACGTACATTAGGGTTTTCCAAAAAGGCCGTATTTTTTCTAAAATGTCTGCAATACAAATGATTTCTTTTGGTGTCAAACCGTCCCCTGAATTTCCGCAGAATTAAAAAAATATATTTCGGGGTCTTTGAAGCCTATTTTTGGAAAAAATTAATTATTCTATTTTCATTTCCGCTGTTAATGGATTCCTTTAATTTGTTATACATGCATTTTAGTATTTTGTATGCGAAAGTAAATTAGTCATTTAAAAGCATTCTTTACCACCCCAATATACATATAAAAATCTGTCAAAATTTGAAGTCACTTTTCGGTCCTACAAAAAGTACAAATTTTGCTAATGCGCGAAATCAAGCCATTAATTAATACACGAGTCAATGTATTCATTCTAATGAATAATTCTAAACCTACACTAATTCGGTGTCCTTTTTATCAGGAATTTCACTTTTTGGTCTCAGTTAGAAATTTCTAAAGTTTAAATATCTTCAAAGAATTTTGAACAAAATAGAATAGAGAGATAGAGATACATTTTTATCAAAAGGCAAATTTTCAACCAGTTGAATTGATTAAAAAAAAAAATTTGTAACAAAATAGTTTAATTCTCAACCAAAAACATGAATTTTCAACCCAGAAGATGGATTTATCCACTAGGAAGATTCATGTTCTGACAAAACGACGAATTTACAACAAAGAAGGTAATTTTCAACCAAGATAGCTGAATTTTCAACGAAAAAAAAATTAATTTTTAACCATTTAGAACCAAATTATTGCACTTTCAAACAAAATAGAATAATTTTCTACAAAAAGTTGAATTTTTAACCAAATAGTTGAATTTTCAATCAGATGGTCGAAATTTCGAACAGAAAAGATTAAACTGTAACCAAAAACTGTTGTATTTTCAATCAAACGCATGAATTTTTAAGGCAAAAAGACGAATTTTTTAAAAGATAGTTGAATTTTTAACAAAAAAGTTAATTTTCAACTTAGAAAGATAACTTATCTTCCAAAAAAGATAAATTCTCTATCCAAAAAGAGAATTTTTTAAGAAAACAGTATACGATTTTCGACGAAAAATATGACTTTTCAACAAAATAGATGAATTTTCAATAAATTAATAAAATTTTCAACCAAATAATAAAATGCGTAACCAAAAAAGATGAATTCTGAAACAAAAAGATTTAACTTTCAACCAAAAATAGTTGGATTTTCTCATTGGGTTGTATAACTTCAGTTCTATTTAAGCAAAAAAAAAAACAAACAAGAAAAAGGGGAAATTTCCTGAAAATAAGGGAAAAAGGAATTCTTGAAAAAATGAAAAAGAGGGGAATAGGGGAAAGAGTGTGAAGTCTGACATTGAATAGCATTTTCATAGCATAGATTACTATACACAGATTTCATACATAGATTAATTAAAGTTTCTTGTTTTTTAGATCAAATTACTTAAAAAAGTGACTAAAAAGTGACTTTAAAAAAAATGACAGTGTGGCAGCCCTCTGGATAGTAAACAGGAATGACTGTTTACTTATATATTTAAGAGATACAGGTGCAAAATTTGTACACAAAAAAAGAGTGAAATCTCATGAATTAATGAGATTTTCCTCGTTTTTCCGCAAGAAAAAATGTTACAAGAGGCTATGAAAGATCAAGCGTGTCAAATCCCCCGGGAAGGATGCCATTTATTATCCTGAGTATAATACACCTATTTGAGACATCCACACGTAAGTAGATAACCGAAGCATTTATCTGCGTGCATCGTACACATAAGCAAATGCTTGGGCACAAAATGTTTGTGTGTGTAACGTATTAGACTCCCGCCGTTCGCAATTTACTCTCTCATCCTCCGATCCTCCATTCTCAAGAAATATTCGACTCCGCAAGCATTTTTCACAGCTTAATGCATGTAATTTTCATTTCATCTTGATTAAGTAAAAAGGGCGATTTATATTTTGTTTGTAGAGGTAGGTCTAATTTGTGCTAAACTACTTCATTATTTACTGTCCAAATTACATTCCTGATAAGATACAAAAGCATGTAAGTGCCACTTTTTTTCAAAGCAAGTTCTATTGACTTAAAAATTCTCTAAAATTCCGCCACACATTGTGGAGGAAAATTTTTATTTTTAAATTGTTTAAAGAAATTGTTTGAAAATTCGAGATACGGAAAAACTAATAAAGCCATATGATTCTGCATAAAAAATGGCATAAAGTCCATGTATCTATTTTTTTAGCTGAATCAAATGGCGACATTCTTTTTTCCGTATCTCGTATTTTTAAACAATAACTTTTTTTTTAAAAACATCTATTAATCTTTGGGCTATTAGTTTTTTTTTTCAAATATTTCATGACAAAATAATTTGTTTGAAAGTTTTGATCAATTGTAATTTTTCACTTTTGAATCTTCTATTGTCTTGTAACATGTTTTTGGTATTTTAGTGATATATTTTATATTAATCAGAGTTTAGAAAAACAATTAATAGTAATTGCATCAAAATAATTATTTCTTTAAAAAATGATCCTTCCTCATTACATGTTTCTTCAAAATTGATAGTTATTGCACAAAAAGCCTCATTTCTTTAAAATATTAGCATTCATTATTTTATTCTTCCTCAAAATTAATAGTTGCACCAAAATACTCATCTCTGCATAAGCTGTCCTAATTATTTCGCTTTTTTTTTTAGACCGGACTTGAATCCCGCAATCTTTCTCACTTTATCAGTAGCGCTTTTTATTGTCCAAACTCGCGGATAATCATTTCTTCTGGAAATGAACGAAATTGCTCATATACGGAAAAATATTTAGAAACAATCGCGTAAGAATGGTCTGACTCAATTAGATACGCAGTTTTTTTGGTTTTCTTTTTCTTAAGCGTTGTTGACCGTTCAAAATATGGAAGTAGTCCTTGAACTCTAAAATTCTATTTCTTCAAAATATTAGCCTTCATTATTTCATTTTTCCTAAAAAATAGTAGTAGTTGCGCCAAAATACTCATCTCTGCATAAGCTGTCCTAATTATTCGTATACGGAAAAATATTTAGAAACAATCGCGCAAGAATGGACCGAGTAAATGTAAGTACCAATTATTTAAATTTGAGGAAAGTTTAGAAAATCAATATTCAGAGTACTTTTTATATTATTACTAAAAATGTCTTTTATCATATACTGTTCCAAAAAGATCACAAAATGTCTCATATACTTCAAACCCTTTCATTCCATCAAAATCAATTTTTATTGAAAAATCAAGTTACCTTCAAAGACCCAAAAGAAAATTCTCCCAAGAATTCGGCAATTTGCGAAAAAATTAGACACGTTCGGGTGGAACGTTCCCGGAGAAATCGGAGCAAATTCACGTTTCTCTGCCAAACCGGATGCGAGTCGAACATTGTGGGTCGGAAAGTTTCGGCCGAAATTCGCCTCGGGTGCGATGAAAGGATTTCTCGACTCGTTTCGGTCGCAGACAGTTTCCTCCTGGGAGGAAAAGAGGTGAAGGTGATGGAGAGTTAAGTTTGAGGGCAAAAAGAGAGACGAGGGGTTGGGATTTGGGGGAGGTAAGAAATGGCCGCGGGGGTGGAATCAGAGTGCGTGAAGGGTAGTCAGAAGAAAATTAGTGAGGGGGATACTTGGTAGTGGTTAGGGGTGGTTGGGTGTAGCGAAAGGGCTTCTAGTAGCTTCAAGATAACGCTCTGCCGAGAGTGCGGATTTGTCCCCAGGGTATACTTAAAGCAAGTCGAGAAAATCCAGAAAATTTTACCTTAACCTAGAGTTCCGCGAGAAAAAAAGCGAGAACTGGAGATTCCAATTGACTTCGGGTTCTGGGATCGTGATACGTGACCGGGGATCCACTGTAGGTATCCCAAAGGTCGATTGGTATCTTCTTCCATTCACACGTCGCCATCGAAGTCGAACTAAACGTGGGTGGATACGAACGTTATTTGGTGTCGGTAGAAGAACTCACCGTTAGATCCCACCGCATTCATTTGTTAAAACCTCGCAATCGATCATCCCGCCTTAATCCGGATATAATTTCATCATCAGAGTACAGGCGCGTGTTAACTCATCCCGTCGACTCCCTCGATCTTTCAAGTCTCATTAACTTGCTTTTTGTCTTCGTTAACTTGTAATAAATCACGACGTTTATCCTAATGAGAATGATAATTTTGTATGGCCATTGATATCTTCAGGTAAAGATGTCACAGAGAGTTAGTTTTTTGGTATTCGTCTTTGTAAAATTGTCTTTCAAACCAATTTCCAATTAGTTTCTATTTCCGTTTAATTTTGAAAAATTAATATTTAAAGAATATTTTAAGGATTCCCGGGCATAAGTAGCAAATTTCTGAAATGCGTTTTATTGGCTTGAACTAATTATTTTGACCTAGCTGGTGTCTCTGTAGAAGATTATGATCCAGTTCGAGTTAGAAGTGGATCAAAATCCATGTTGGGTATTTTTTTTAACAATTACTTCTTTTCTCCTGTTCTTTTTACGATTTAATTGAGCTCATAAGTAGCAGCTAGAAAGTACATTCTTTTTTTAAATTAAAAGATAAAAAAAGTTATGCAACTCTTTGTGTGTCAATATTTTTGTCTTTGAGGATGCGCCTTACCATTGATACAAGGGATTTTCTTGGAGGTGGTTGCTTCTTTCAAGATGTTCCCTTCGCGGTTTAATAGAGCCAGGTAATAACTTAAAAGCACTTTCTTATCTTTTTTTTTTCAATTAGAAAATATAAAAGTTATTTGATAAAGGTTCTCTCGCTGATGATTGCTTTTTTTAAGTGCTCTTTTCGCGATTCACTAAAGCTAAGTAATAGCTCGAAAGTATTTTTTTATTCATTTAAAAAGAAAAAAGTTATGCAACTCTCGCAAATAGTTGCTTTTTTAAAGCGCTTATTTTACGATTCAATAGGGCTAAATAAATTGAAAATTCATATTTTCGGTTGAAAAAGGGGATGGACTAATCTTCCCGAAAATTCGGGACGATTAACCAAGCTCATGAAAAATATTTGACTATAACTCATCCCGAATTTCGGAACGAGACACTTCGTAAAAAATGAAACTATTTTGAACAAAAATTCGTCCCTCTTGATGAAAAATTCATCTTTTTTAGTTCCAAATGCCCAAAAAATTTATATTTTCAATTAAAGTCTGCAAAACTGAACGATTTCGAATTTAAGTCGTAGTTACTCAATTTAAAACCGGGAACGATTTTAATTTGAATATGTACACTGGTCTATAAACTAAAAAAATGTGTACATTTAGTGATGCTTTTCCAATGCATGCTGGCCTGCTAAACTTGAAAATCGCATTGAAAAAAATTTTTATGAATTGGTTTTCGAAATTTCGTATGTTTATTTTCGTCTAAAAATATGAGTTTTTTTTAATAGTTCGCGGTTCATTGCACCTCAACTATCAAATTGATAAGGAAAAATGGCACTAATATTTATTGCAGATTCGATGATCTTTACCTTGAGAACTTTCGCAACCAGATTGGTCATTTTTAACTTGAAATATGGTTCACAGAGTAAAGCTGTCATCGAAAAAAAAACATTTTTTTCAAAATTCATATTTCGAAAACCAATCTACCGAAAAAAAATTCAATGCGCTTTTCAAGTTCAGCAGGCCAAAATGCATTAGAAAAATATAGCGGCACTAAATATACAAAATGACTGTAAACGAGTGTTATTAGAAAGTTTAATGTTGCGTTCAAAATTGAACCATTATTAATCACAGCTTTCGAAGTTAATTTAAAAATAAACACCTAAATAAACGGTTAAAAAAAAATTTAAATATAATTTAAAGCGTTCAGCAATGAATATTAAATTGATAATAATATTTATTTTCAAAATTATTTTGAAACACAAGACAAACAAAAATTCTCTGGGTAACGGGATTTGAACCCCCGGCAGTCTGAGCATTCGGGATTCTCAGACAATGCCTTAGACCACACGACCACCTTGTCGCATAAGTAGAATTTATAACATAGATACATATTATGATACCATTGAGCCGTCTCTTTCGAGGCAAACGGGATTCACTCGATTTGGAAGGGAGTAATGTGGGGGAGGGGGTATAGATTTTTAGATTGATCTAGAATTCCCGTATTGTTTAATTAAATAACGCGTTCGTTTCGCAACACTGATCTGACCCAGGCGGCTGATCAATCTCGCTAGCGATCATCCCAGGTGAAGAGCCTCACAAAGTCATCATATAAAGCTCCCCACTCGGCCCCAGTAGTATGCAAGGTCTTTTGTTTCAGGCGTCATTCACTCCACTGACATTCTTCTTCATGCATTTCTTATCAACTATTTTTCGCCACACTTTTCTGTCCTGGCATACCTCTCTAGCTTCCTTCACGTCCATGCAGTTTCTCATGCAAGCTCTTGTGTTTCCGGAGCTTATTTCTCTTCGAATTAGGATCTCATTTACACATTCTAACCATTCTTTCTGCGGTCTGCCTCTGAGCACATTTCCATTCACTTTACCTTGATACACTTGTTTCGTTCGTCGTTCATATTTCATTATCTCAACATGCCCAAACCGTCTTAACGAATTTCTTTCACATATGTCAACTAGTGTCTCCTCTACACCACATTCTTTGAGGATTATCTCATTACTCACTTTGTCCATCAGCGTTTTACCGCACATCATGCGCAGGAATTTCATGTTAATCGCGTTAATTTCAGTAACATCCTTTTCTTGGTAGGCCCAGGTCCTGCTACCGCACAGCACAGTCTGTATAAAATATTGAGTTATGTGATATATTTTTACTTCTGATAATGGGTCCTGCTCTACCGGTAATATTCTTACCCTCGTTTATATGCCTATCTAACTCTCCATCTATCTTTACGTCAGTTGCGTGAATAGACTACCAAGGTATACGTACTTATCAAATTTCTATATTCTCTCATCGTTTAGGAAAATGTTGCACATTGTTTTCTGACCCTTTCCTTAAAACACGTCAAATATTTCCAATTCAAAATGCCTTATCAAATTAAAGATCTTTTCAATATGAAATACATTAGAATTTGTCGACTATGGAATTAAAAATACGTACATATTTATATATAAAAGATTTTGAGTTCTAAAAATCATTAAAATTAAAAATTACTTCATTTTTAGTGTGCTAATTAACTTTTTAATTCTGAAGATTTCTTTAGAATTCAATTACGATGTCGATAAAATATGCCGGAAAAGAAAACTGAAACTCGGCAAAATATGCAGGAAGAGAAAATTAAAAACTGGCATAGGTCTTAGTATTATAATTAAAAATGATTTAAAAACAAAGATTTTCAATTAAAAACATTGAAGATAGAAACAGACTGAAAATTAGCAATCGTCAATTTTTGTTATGTTTTACAGATTTATTTAAGCTATTTGAATAAAACATTCCAATTCATAAAATATGATGTTCTGATTTTTTGTAAATATTCTTCTGCTTCATGATACCTCATTTGCAGTAATGAGTCTCTTCTTTGCTACTTGGTCACGTTTTTATTCCTAAACACGAAATTAAAAGTGCTACTAAGGAAAGTTACTTTTCAAAATTCTTTCCTCGATTTCTACCGAAAAATCAAACATAAGCCTAGTGGATGGAAATATTTTCCAATTCCTGATTGTAAACATGATCATGGATCCTCGAAAGGTTTCAAGAGTTCGTTGACGCATTTACAGTACAAATTTATTGAGTAAACAGAAGCCGAAGTGAGGTTCGATGCTCTTAAGGAAAATACCGAAGCTGCTGTTTTGTGCTAGGAAAAAAATATGTTTAATATCATAACGCGATTCTCGAATTTTTTCTTTATTATTTAGTATCATTTCTAGATAAAAGCGAAATTGAATGATTTAAGATTAAAATTGTGAGAATATCAATTTCAGATAGTTTAATTGTGTCGTCAAAAAATATTAATTTTCAAACTATGCATAATGAAACTTAAAATTTAATCATTTTCATCTAAAGTAAAACATTGTGGAGTAAGCGAATAAAAAATGATAAATCTATTTTTTTTAACTGAGATATGTATGGTTTTAGCTCTTTTCAAGGCTCGAGGAATATGATTATTGACCTTCCCGTGTAGAAATTTTTCTATGGCCCAGACCGGGCCCAGACCAGGCCAAATCTGGCCCAGATCTGGAAAACGGGCCTGGGCCTGATCGCTGATGAAACACACGGCCCGATCTGAGCCAGATCTGGCCACCCGATCGGTACCCGACCTGACCCCAACCAATTTCCCGTTAAGAGCCATTTTTGAAATTTCTAGGTTCTTATAATTTTGTTTATAATAATAATTTTATAACAAGAAAAATTAATGAACTGAACTATATTTTTTATTCAAGTACCAAATATTAACGCAAAAACTTAAAAATAATTCTAATTTTGAGTCAAAACAGGTAATTCGCAGAAAGAATTACAATTCTGGACCAGAACAAGATATTTTTTAAAAGAATATTAATTCTGAGCTAAAACTGGAAATTTTCGAAAAGAATTAACATTCTGAATTGGAAGAGGAATTTTTTTAAATAATTCTAATTTTTATTGGAAACGGTTCATTCGCGAAAAGAATTAAAATTCTGGACTAGAACGGGGAATTTTGAAAAAGAATTCTTATTCTGAGTTGAAACGGAATTTTCAAATTTGAATAAATTCTGAGTTGGAACAGGGAGTATTTAAATTTCAAGCAATTTTGAGCTATAATTGGACATTTTTAAAAAGAATTAAAATTCTGGACTGCAACAGGGAATTTTTCAAAAGAATTCTAATTCTGTGTTGAAACGGAATTTTCAAATTTAAACAAATTCTCAGTTGGAACAGGATATATTCCAATTTTAATCAATTTTGAGCTGGAATTGGAAATTTTCGAAAAAACTTAAAAGTCTGCATTGGAACAGAGCACTTTTCAAAAGAAACTTAATTCTTAGTTGAAACAGTTAATTTTCGAAAAGAATTAAAATTCTGGATTGGAACAGGGAATTTTTTAGTATTACCAGGAATTTAATTCTGAGTTGAAACGGGGTATTTTCGAAAAGTATTGAAATATCAAGTTTTTGGAAAATTCCAATTAAAACGCTTTAAAATATGTAACCATTGGAATCTTTTTAAAACTATAAGCTTAAAATTTTGATTCTTGAATTGAAAAAAATGTGACTGGGCTTCAAATTTTTGAAATCATCAAAATAACTATTTAATTAATATAAAATATCTGAATTATTGCTATAAAACTGAAACTAAAAGATAATAATGACTTAACTATGACCATTTTTCTTCGAAAATAATAAATTTAACTCTAAATTTATCTCTAAAATCGTCGGTAAAATTAAAATAAGAATGAAATAAAATTTTGAGGTTATGTCGAAGAAAACTGAATTTCTGATACTTACAATCCTGAATATTTATAAGTTCATTTTTAGAGTTATAGATGCTATACTTTATCTTTTAATTATATCAAAAACGAAAAACGTTACTTGATCTTCTAAAATTACTGGAACTTGCATTTCGGGTTGCGTTCCACTTTCTTCTTCATCATCTGCATCAATACCTACATAATTTTTAATATATAATCAATAACTGGGGTTAAAATTTATATACATTTTTTCATTTGTGTAACTTTAATGCAAACTCAAAATATCTTAAAAATATACAATTTATAAAAATTTTTCAAATAAATCGTGGTGTACTAGGCTGTGGCATATTGTTTATTGCATTAGACACTTAAACTCAGATGATAAACATGAATTTTATAAAAAATAACACATTTCATTTGACAGCAAGGCAAGTTCCCTAAATTGAAACTAGGTGGCGTTGGAATACTTGAACCGGTCTGGCTCGGGTCTGGGCCATGGAATTATCCCTATCTGGCCCCGAAGATTCTAAACCGATCAGGGCCAGATCGGTAATTGGGAAAATATATGGCGATTTCTGCACGGGTTTTGTTCGCAACAAAAAATTCTATCCCATTAAAATTGCGCTTTAAAAATGTTGTAACCTTCAAAATACATAAATTAAAATCCGTATATTTTATAGTAAAGTATTCAATATGTTATAAAACCTGAATCCAAGCTGATAGATTCAATAATCAATAATATTGGATAGCCAGCTAGATGGTTTCCTCTATATGATCCTTTTTTAATTTTTCTTCTATCTCTGGTGTTTTTGAAATAGAGAATTTGTCTAATTATTGAGGAATCAACTCGCATGGATCTATCATGTTTTGTTCGTTTACTCAACAACTAACTTACAACTCAAGGGAAACAACTTCACGTTTAAGACAATTTTATAAGACGTCAAACTGACAAAAAACATCCGAAAAGCGAGCAGAAACATAGAAGCTTCAATGTAGTGAATGAATCGTAAATTATAATATGTGCATAGTAATAATAATTAGGAAACTTTCAACAACTTTTACTTATGTGTATGATCTTACTGAAAACTATTCATAAAGTTATTATAAATATCGTATATTCACAACGGAACCTTAGTTTTATCTATATAAATTGTATTTCAACCCACATCGCAGTCAACGCAGTTTAATAATAGAATACGATAAAATGATGAATACAAGAATCACATTATTCATCCTCTCTTTTTGGAAATTCGATTTTACATCCTTCTTATTTCTCTTGATATGCAAATAAGTCAGCAATACCACATCCACCTACCACAAAATAGTGTAACACGATCGAACTCGAATACTACAAATAAAAGAGAAGAAAGGGTACAACAAGGAAACTCGTTTGCAGTCGCCATTGACGTATCTTCGGGGCACAATACACTGATCGAAGTTGAACTTTAGATCAGTTTGATGCAACAGCTAACAACCACGTTGGAACAACATTTTCCAGCAGATTCAGGAAACCAAATCACTTAGTCAACTCACGACCACTAAATTGGACCCTAGTACCAATAGAAATGGTTGAAAGCTACCTGAGTGGTCTAACGTTTCTCCCTTTACGAGTTTCGAGCACGTATTTCACTCCTGATTTACGCCAATTTAAGAATCGCTCCAATTTGGGCCCTTTCACCAGGCCCTGGTCGATTTAAGTAAGTTGCGCCAAGGAACCGGTAAACGTGTGATAAAATAAGAAGGAAAGATAAAAACAAGAAGGAACGATAAAAACGAGAATGGGACCGAAAAAAAGTGGCGCGTCAGTATAACTCGTGCTGAAAAAGCGAAGAGCCGGTAGAAGAATATACATACTGACGTCAGATTTTAATCCGACCGGTGACGTATGATGAAGGGAAGAAATATACGAGGAATTTGGTTTTAGCACTTCAGGGAAAGGCCTTCATCTTTCAGATCTGCAGTATTGAAAGTTAAAATTATCCTGATTGATATTTTTTTTTGCAAGAAAATATATCATGAACGAACAAATTTTTGAATTTTGATGCAGAAAAAGTTTAGAATATATCTAAAAATCGGTAGAAACGAAAATAAATTGTGATTTTAGGTTTTGTTGAAATTATTATTTGAGAAAATCAATTAAGAAAATTTTATGAATATGGGGATTTGAACCCCCGGCAGAGTTTCTGTTCACAATAATTTCCCGGTCCAGTGATTAGGCAATTTGAAATTCCCGGGTTTTTACCGGCCAAATCTTTTTCCACGACCAATTAAAAAATGTATTTTTGTAATTTATCCCGAACCAACCCGGATAAAAAAAAGTCCCATTAGGATCCCATTGGGATCCCGGATAAAGTCCTGCTAAAGTACTGGGTATGATACAAATCATTAATTAAGTACCAACTTTTCTTTAAAATGTTTAAAAGTTTAAATAGTGACAAAAGTACTAGAAAAGTTCCATTTGACTTTCTTCTAAATTTTTAAAAGTGCAGATGGGATTCATGTCCCAAGAAAATACTGCTAAAAGAGGACTAACGTACCAAACAAGTTCAAAATATGTGTCGTTTCACCAGGACAGTTTGAGGCCAAAAGCACTGGTAATGTCGCACATAGTATTGTTTTGTTTTAAGCAGGACTTTTTCATGCCGAAAATACCGAAAAGGTCCTACCTTTTTTTGTAATTTTTACAAGTTCTGAATAATTTTTGGGACAAAAGTGCTAGAAAAGTTCCATCTTATTTTTATTCAAAATGTTTACAAGTGCTCATGGGATGTATGTTACAAAAAGGTCTTGTTCGAATTGAACTAAAGTACCAAAGAAGTTCAACATAGATCTATTTTCAACAGGACTTTTTTAGGAAAAAGGTACCGGAAAGTCCCACTTAATTTTGTCTAAATTTTTACAAGTCTTAAATAATTATTGGTACTTTTGGTATTTATGTCATAAAAAAGGACATATTACCGAAATGGGACTTAAGTACCAAAAAAAGTTCAAAACACGTCCCCTTTCCCTATGACTATCTTAGGGCAAAAGTACCGAAAAAGACCCACTTAATTCTTTAAAAAAATTTACAATTACTATACCTTCATAATTTTTGGGACATAAGCATCATGACGATCGATTATACAAATTTTGAAAACAGTAAAATAGAACTTATCTAGTACTTTTGTACCAAAAATTATTTAGGACTTATACAAATTTAAAAATAATTAAATAGGACTTTTCCGGTACTTTTGTCCTAGTCCTAGTGAAATGGGATATATTTTAAACTTTTTTGGCACTTTAGTCCTATTTCAGCACTACTTTTTGGGACATAAGTCTCATTAGGACTTGTAAAAATTTCGAAAAAAATAAAATAAAATGGACCTTGTACTATTATACTAAAAATATATTGCTAAAAGAAATACGTGTGACTGAATTCTCCAACACTTTTGTCTTAAAAACGTTCTGGTTAAACGGGACATATTTTTAACTGTTTTGGTGCTTTAATCCTATTTCAGCAGTACTTTATTGGGATACAAGTCCATCAATTTATATTTATTATTAATTTCCTAAAGGTCTCGCCTTCAAATTTTTTCAACTTTTTTGTGTCAACTTTGTAACATGTTTTCTATATAAGATTTTATTTAAATTGGAAGAAAACATTGAACTTTGCACTATTTTTTCAATATCTTTTTAAATAATTATAGGCAGTGCTTTAGACTATACGAATATTCTGTCGATCAATTGCCATAGTATTTAAAAGTGCATTTAAATTTAAAAACTTTAGAATTCGAAATATTTTCGAGCTTGAAAGCTCGCCGAATCAGGTTAGCTGATTTTTACGATTTTGACGACGAAATTTAACGGTCATTGAATTTGAAAAAAAACTTTTACAGCTAAAAATATTTTCATTTCAAGAAATAAAGACTGAACTACAAATTAAAGCAAAAAGTGGAACTTTTTTGAATTTTCAACTTTTAAAATCAAAGCTGAAAAATTTTTTATTTCAAACGATCAATAACTTACACGTATACAATAGTAGCTTATAACACTTTTCAATTGGACAATTTTCAATTATATGCAATTAAACTGCAAAATTCAACATGTTGAACTTTTATAAATTTAACAGTTCAAAGATATTTAGGGATTTAAAATATAAATCCACGCCATAATTTTCAATGCTGTGAATTGAAGAATGAATCAATAAATTTGTAAATTTTTTAAATGATCTCATTTTAAGCAATCTCAGGTTATAAACATTAAAAATTTAATATTAAATTTTTTTACTTTTTAAATGAGAAGTAAAATTATTTTTATTTTTAGTCGTTTCAAATAATGAATTGTTCAATTGTTATATATACATCAAAATTCAGCACAATCACTTACAAATTGAAAATTCTTAAAATGAAACAGTTACAATTGTAAGGTACATATTTAATTTAAAATTTATCGTTTTGATTCAACATTCAAATACTGCTAAATGTTAAACAATTGTTATTTTCTAATTTAAAAAATTTCAAATTGAATAGGTTGTAAACGGAATATTTTAGACTGAAACACTATTTGAATAGGATTTAAAATTGAATAAAAGCGTTTTATTACGGATGTATTCATTTGCAATTAGTTTATAAAGTTTCAATGGGAAGTTCACATTTGTTTAATTATTAACTACTAAGGCTTTCGTATTGAAACAATTCAATTTTAAACGTTTAGAACTGTAAATTGTTGAATTTTGAACCGATTCAGAATCTTCTTGTAAAATCAATTATTGTTCAATTTTAAATACTCGAGTTATAGTTTAGTTTCAAAAAAAATTAATTAATTGATATTTACTGTTGATCAACTCGAAACGTTTTATATCAAAAATTTTCAAATTCAAATGATTTTAATTTTTAATTGTTTAAATTTTTCAAACTAAATTTTAAAATTCTTTAATTTGGCTTGCCGTATTTCAGAATTTTTACTCGAGCAAATTGAAGTTCGGAATAAATTGTATTTACTATAAGTTTTATTTATCCGAAATATTGCAATTATTTTCATATACTATAATTATGATCATTTGTTGTAATTTTCATTTTCCTGATATAGCGTATGATCTGAACGTTTTTACGATTTGCCATCTACTATAATTTCTTTTAAACTCAATTTTCACGTCACCTAAATTTCACGTGTTGGCTACATTTAGTAGAGTGATGGGGAATGTTAAATGCTGAGAATGAATTTTGGGCACAAGAATTTCATTTCGCCAACTAAACCCACACAAGTGTTCTATAGTGAAACGTGCAATGTTTGCCTCCAACCAACGAAGATCCATTCGCAAAACCATTAGGGATCAGCGGGGATCGTAAATTCATTGATATATTTACCATGTAACGAGAACGCATATGGTAGATGCGTGTGTGTGAGTGTGCAAAAACAGGCACGTTTATATACCAATGTAGACTATATAGCTAGCATATTTAATTTATTTATAGCATACTGCTAACTGGCCCAGTCTGCATATTATCCATTTCGAGGACCTCTTCGGATGCAGGAGAATTACTCTTTTTATTATTTTTTATTTCTATCTCTCTCTTCCTTTTTTCAAACGCACATTAGGGGCCGTCCATAAACTACATTACCAATTTTGGGCAATTTTTGAACCTCCTGTCCCCCCTCATTGAAGGCCGTATTTTTTACTTTGCACGTACTACTCTCAAAACAGGGGAAATAGGAAGTGCTTTAAATTCCTGATTTCAAGTCGAAATATGCTGTATTTTCAACAAAATAGTTGAATTTTTAACCAAAAAAGATTTTTCACCAAAAGAGATAATGTTTTCATTCCAAAAAGACGAATTTACAACACAATTTATTTTTAACCAAGAAGTTGAATTAACAACCAAACAGCTGAAATTTTAAACAAAAAAGACGAATTTTCAAGAAAATAGCTGAACAAAATAGTTGAATCCTCAACCAAAAAGATGAATTTTCTATCCAAAAAGATTAATTTTCTACCAAAAAAGACCAAATTGAAACCAAATTTCAACAAAAAGGATAAAGTTTTAATCAAAGAAATGAATCTTCAACTAAGCAAATTATTTTTTAACAAAGTTCATTTTTTAACCAAGCAGGTGAATTTATGACAAAAATATGACTGTTTAACAAAATAGTTGCAGTTTTAATAAAATAATTAAATTTATAACCAAATAGTATCATTTTTGACCAGAGATTAGATGAATTCCGAACAATAAATATAATAGTACACTTTTAAACAAAACAAAAATTCGCATTCAATCAAAAATATTAGGATTTTTGTATTGGGTTCTATTCATTCAGTCCGTCTTTAAGCAAAATTCGCAAACTTTTTAAAATTTTTATCACCACCCTGTCACCAACCGTAGTTTTTTGGCCAGGGCCCCGCCCCCAGCCCCTCAAATTGGTAACGTAGTTTAGGGAGAGCCCCTGAAGGAATAAACAAACTGAATTTTTTTTTTATAAAAAAAGGTAAGCTCCCCTGTCACTTCACCCTCTTCCGGTTTAAGGTCGGCCGCAGATATCCCAGCAATTTTTGCCCGCGCACGTAGTTATCTTTTAGCGGATACACGCGTGTCGAAAGCGATCGACCGAATTGCTTTTACGTTTTGCCTCGGCATTTCGATGCAAATAGATTTTGAACGGAGGTGAAACAATTTTTGGCCGCCGATGTATTATTGTTTCGTCGGTCATTTTGAGCTTTGAATTTTCCAGTGGAATTGTTCGAATGTGCGAGAGCCGCGGATGAAATCAACTGTTTTCAAACGATTTCCAGGTCAAATAGCATTCCCTTTGTGGCAACATTTTCAGAGATATTTTTAAATTTTGTCAATCCGATGTAGATAATCGGCATTCGTAAAGAATGTTATCAATCAAATTTTTCAAATTCAGGGTTGCCAAAAAATCCCAATTTCGAAATTCCCTGACTTATCCTGACTTTTCCCTGACCAATTTTTCATTTTTCCTGGCCGTTCCAAATGTTTCTTTTAGTTATAAGAAAAATCTTACGCCTAGAAGATCAATAATGTTATTCCAAGAAAAACGTTTGTTTCTAAATTTATTTTACACACTTACAGTAACAACAGTCATACATTATTTTATAAGGGGTCATCCAGAAATTACGTAAAACATACGTCAAATAAATGCATTTTCAACCCAAAAGGTATATTTTCTAAAAAAAAGGACAATTTTCAACCAAACATAGGAATTTCCAACTAAAAAAGATACATTTTTAACCGTAAATAAAATAGTTCAATATCAGTTAGAAAAAAAATTTAACAACAAAAAAACGAATTTTTAACAAAATAATTGAATTTGAAACAAAAATTTGTATAATCCAAATAAAATTAATTTTGAACGAAATGAATAGTTTCCTAGCCCAACAGATAAATTTTCAACCAAGAAGAATACATTTCATTCAAAAAAGATCAAGTTTGCATAAAAAATGGAATAGTTGAATTTCCAGTTTAAGAAGTGAATTTTTAACTAAAATAATGAATCTTCAGCAACAACAAAATGAATGCTTAACTAAATGGTTGAATTTTCAACAAAAAAAAAATAATTATCTATAAAAAAGACAAATTTTTAACAAAACATATGAATTTTCAATTGAAAAAGTAAAATTTTCAACCAAAAATATAATATTGAAATTTTCAGTTCAAAAAACAAATTTTCCACAAAAAAATGAATATTGAATGAAATAGTTAAATTTTCAACCGAAGAAATTAATTTTTTACCAAAAAGATGAATTCTCCACTGATAGATTACTTTTCTACGGATAACACGAACTTACCACAAAATAGTTGAATTTTCACCTAATAAAACAGATAAATTTTCAACTTAAAAAAGAATAGTTAAATTTTCAGAAAAAAAAATGTCTACAAAATAAAATTAATTTTCAACCTAACACGTGAATTTTCAACCAAGAAGATTTCATTTCTATAAAAAAAGATACATTTTTGACAAAAAATGGAATAGTGAAATTTGCATTTAAAAAAATTAATTTTCAATACCAAAAAAGATTGATTTTTAACTAAATAAATAAATTTTCAACCATATATTTGGATTAATAAAGGAATTTCCAACTTAATAGTTGAAGTTTCAATTAAAGAAATGAATTTTTAACCGAAAAGATGAATTAGTTATCAAGAAGATTGATATTCTCCCACAAAAGAACAATTTTCAACAAAATACAGGAATTTTCAACCAAATAGTTGAATTTTCAACAATAAATGTGATAGTTGACGTTTCAACCAAAAAATATTTTTATTTTAAACCAAAAATAGTTGAATGCAACCAAAAAAGACCAATTTTCCACAAAATAGTTGAATCCTAAAAAAACATTAATTTTCAACTAAACAGTTGTTTCCCTGACTTTCCCTGACTTTCTGAAATTCCCTGACCTATAGCAACAATGAAATTATAGTTTATTATTGTTTTTGCTCTTGAATGGTTTTTTAAATTAACTTAATTTAATTTAAAAAAAATTTTCTGACTCGAGTAGAAGTATCTTACTTAATGAGACTCATCTTGAGCATTTACCGTGAGATAGTTCAAAAAGTAATTTAAAGTCTAAAGGACCTAATATTAACGAAAAGGAAGAATTATGGAAAAAAGATGCATAAAGAAAATGGATAAAAATTATATAGAGAATAAAAAGTGAAGAAAAAATTGTCCAGTTAATTATTTACGAGCACGGATTTTTTTCTGGAAAGGAGGCTAAACTATTATTTACGATGCGTAGTCCGTAGTGGCAGCTTACAAGAGTTAAATCCCAGTCGAGCGAGGATTTACCACCATAGCTGTTTCTGTCCTATTTACCTCAGTAAACATTTCCTCATGACCCATTGTGATGGTTTATTACATTCTAAGATCAAAATCAATGTAAGAAAAGAAAGATAAGTCTTGTATTTCTAAGTAATTTCTTGCGCTTATTATTTCGATTTTTCGATTTTTAAACTAAAAAAAAAAAAGTCAACTTCATTTGTGTGATAAAAAAAATCTTTTCTTGAATTTATTGTAATTATTCGGTATCATTCGGACGAATTAAGTATAGAAAATCATTTCCCGCGCTGGGACTTGAACTCACAACTATGACAGTTGACTCCTAAAATGGCAGTGCTGGAAACCAAGCCGAGCAATTTACCATCTGAGCGAAACTCCCACTTTAAAATTATTTTTTATTGTATCTATTTCAAGAATTATAGCTGTTTTATCATACAACTTTAATTTTTTAATTTACTCAGAACTATATTTAAGCCTATTTCATCTTTTTTATTTTCCTCCCTCTAAACTTTTCAGATTAAGATATTTTCATCAGTTGAAAAAATATTTAATAAACAGTAAGAATATTTTCTGATATATTTTTTATCGAACTTTATGATATTTCAATTGACTTGAGTTGATAGTGAATTTTTGCAGGCTTAAGTAGCTGATCATTGTAATAACTAGAATTAAAAATTACCCTTTGTGTAAAATTATTGAATTTTTAGACCTTCGATATTTAAAAGAATTTAATTCTTCAAAAATTCAATTCAATTCCAAAGAATTCAAAGGAATTATAAGAATTTAGGATGCATTCATAAAAATTCAGGGTGAATTCGAAATAAATTTAAATGAGTTGAACAAATTCGATAGAAGTCTTCCAGCTTCTGGAAAATAGGATTTGGTACAAGTCTGATGCGGATAAGATTTGATGAGTTTCAATAAAAAAACGGTTGATAGAAAAAATATAAGATTTTACAACGGAGAGAATTTGGTACAAATTTTCGAGATTTATAGATTTGGAAATGGAAAATGGGAAAATGTTGCTAGAAAAATATAAGCTTTCTCGACAAATAGAGTTAGATGAAAACTTCAAAGATTCTAGAACGGTATAGGGTTGGAAGAAGTCTTGTGCGGTGCAATGAGAACATTTTGATATAAAAGTATAAGATTTTTCGACAAATTTTGACAGATGTGATTTGATTTCTATTATTATTTTAGTATCATTTTTTTCATCAAATCCTATTAAACTTTTTCAGCAGGAAGTCTCTTGCTTTTTGGTCCGCATTATATTGCCACACTTGCCCTAATACAATTTACGAATAAAATAAAAATAACTTTGAATCCTTTGTCATAAAGATGTCTTATATCAGATTTAATATCCAGTCAGGTTTCAGCATGGATAATTAAGAGCGAACACCTTTTGAAAGCTGACATTTGGCGGAGGAAAAAAAAAGACACAGGCTGTCGAAAGGGCGAGAAAAACGAGCAAGACAAAAGTGGAAAGTCGCCAGCACATTAGCTTTTAGCAGGACGGTCTCGGGTGTTGAGCCGTCTCTGGGAAAAAGAGTGCAAAATCATTCGAAAATTACGCGTTGCCGGACCATTAGCCCGTCGAGCTTGTGAATTTTTTAGGTTGTTCTCGCTGCTGCGTCGCATCCGACACCCCCAAACCACACGTTACCTTGCGGTTTAATCACAAATCCTTCCAGCCCCTCGTGGCCAGATCGAGTTTTTTGCTGTTATATTCATTTTTGAATGAAAAATGTATACAATATTTTACAGTTGGACTAACGCTTTCAAATTAAAGAATTATACGGAGAAAAAGAAATATTAAGATTTAATATCTGGATTTTCATCTATTGGACGACGATCTAGATATTAACGTGCAATATCTAAGTATTGAAATTTTATATCTAGGTTTTAAAACTCTGCATGGTATATTGCCAAAAAATTCTAAAGTTTCGATGACGACTTTTTTTAAAAAAAAAGGGAATTTTTTCCATTATTTTACACCAAAAATAGAACGAAAATACGAATTTTAGAAAATTATGTTGATTGCTATTTTTCATTAGTTATTTTTCTGGGCAAATTTGTGTCAAACTACGACCAGCTTTAACAGTTTAAACGAGACATAAAAAAAGCTGAAATTTATTTTAAAAAGTTACCTCAGAGGTACTGAGTTTTATCGAGTATAACCTAAAATTTCGAAATTATTAAAAAAATATGCAGGGTGAACGTGAAAAACTTTTTAAAAATTTTTTCGCGCTCTATATGGCAGTGTATCCACATTTTCATTTTTTTTCTCATTTTATTCTGAATCATGGAAAAAGTGTTACCAAATTCGATAAAAAGAAAATCATACGATACACATTTTGCAAAAATGTTTTGAAGATAAAAACAGTTAGTATTCGCGTGCTTATATGTACACTTACACAGGAATAACAAAAAATTTTATTTTTTTTATAGATTTTTTTAATGAATTTTTTTCGGGTTCAATCCTAAAGTCTGAGTATTACAGAGTGAAAACAAAACTTTAGGGACATACTGTTCAGCATAATTAAGCATCTTTAGAACTAAAATCTTGATCTCTATTCATAACTCTTAGATTCCTTAACTTACGACAAATACTTCCTATAAGCATAATTTATTCACAAAATTCTTTTGTCGTCAATTTTTTCATTTTCCGAGCGAATTTGTATTTTTGGATATGTTACCGAGTAAAAATTTCAGCAATATTTTAGTCTCCAATTTCTAAACTAAAGCAAAAAAAATGTTGAAAATTTGCTCAAATCTACTTCGATGTAAGCAATTTATCCTATCATTTAAAAAAATATTTATTCAATGATCGTCCTATATTTCCAAATTGAGATTAGTTTGTTCTATTTTAATTCTTGAAGAAAACTCCATGGGTAAGAGGATTCGAACGCCCGACAGATAAACCGTTTATGTACTCAGCCGGGCATCTGACAACGCGACCATTCTGTCGCCCGAGTTCTAGAAATTTAAAATGATAGAAATGCGAAAGTTAGAGAACAATAATAACTCGAAAGTCTTTTGAACTTAAAGAATTGTATTTCGCACTTACAGAAAGCTTAACAAAAATAAAAGAAAACCAAATAAAACATCTTTATAAAATGGAAACGTATTGAAAGATGCAATGAAATCTACATTATTAAAGTCTATTGAAACTGACACTCAGAAAAATATTTGTCTTGAATAAAAGTAACCGCTTCTTTAACATTATTTTTTCGTTCAACCAAAAATAATTTCAAAATGAAGCAAATCACTTTAAAATAATGAAAAAGATTTATTGGAACAAAAAACCATTTCTTTTAACCAAAAAAATTTTCCTTTGACTGAAAGTCAATGAATATTTTTCTTTGATTCAAAGAAGGGATACAAACACCGTGTTTCAACCCGCTCTACATGTACCGAAACTCGAATTTTCAATAGATTTGCTATGAAAAATAATACGCATGACTATTTTCTGTGTCAAGAATCTAGGACTCTAGGGACACCGAAAATATTTAGTACAATTCGAAAATTGCAGAATTTCATTAGAAAAGAGTTGAAATTGTATCATTTCTAATTTAAAGCGTTCAAAATTGAACAATTTCATTTTGTATCGAATTTGAAATTCATTCTAAAGAAAATCAAATTGTATTTTTTCTAATTAAACGTGCTCAAAATTGAATAATTAAAAATTTTAATCTTTTGAAATTAAATAATGTTTTCAATTCAAAGGGATTTGAAAAATTTAATTATTATTCTAAATAAAAAGCGTTAAAGAAAGTAATTTTAAATGGGAAACATGAAAAACTAAAAATTTTCTATTCCGGAACGTTGAAGCTTCAAACTAATCCAAACTTCATTCAGAACTGAAAAATATTTTAGTCGACAAAAATTGTAATATTAAAATTTTTTATACTCAAACCCTCTAAAATTTTACTTATTTTAAGTAAATTTAAATCGTTGAAAAATTACCAATTTTAATTGGTTGTGTCTAATCGCCCCGAAAAATTCGGGGAGTCGGAAAATGGGATGATCTAGTCGTCCCGAAAATTCGGGATGACTAGCCAAGCTTATGAAAGATATTGAACTGGTCATCCCGAATTTCGGGACGACGAGAAACTTTGTTTTTAGTTTTCTAATTGAACCTTTAAAAATTAAACAATTTCAATTTTGATTGCAAAATTAAGGAATTCAGAATATTCAAGATATTTCAGGAATTCAGAATATTCCAGGAATTCAGCGAATTCAGAGAATTCGAAGAAATGCAGGAATAATCATTGGTCTATGCTAAACACAATGTTTTTGTGGCCAATTATTGTGTTTTTTGACATTATTGTTAATTTTTTAAATATAAATCATCTACTACTTTTAACGCTTAACGTACACTAGTAAGTTTATGCATTTCCATCGCGAGTGTTGGAAAAAGTTTTATTGTGCGCCTTGTGGGAGACGGCGATTCGACTCATCCGTGGAATCGCCTACTACTCCCACTCGATGCACAATATACTATTGTTGTATAATTTCACAGATTTAAAAATGATCCTTAATAGTTTCATATATTATCAATTCAACATTATTATTTTCCTCTTTTTATTTTTTCCGGTATCTTAATATTATGACTCTCCTTTTACACTTATGTGCTTCTAAACCTAAAATAATAAAACGAACCAATTAAAAAAAAGGAATGAAAAAACAAAAGCACCTAAAAATGTCGAATGAGTGCGAATGTTAATGGAAATGGTCGTTTAACAGTGAGACAGATAGAGGAAGAAATCGAGATTCCAAAAACTATTGTTTTAGAAATTTTGAGCAATGATTTTGGAAAAAGTGGCGACTGGGTCCTTCACCATAACAACGCACCTGCCCATTCATCGCAGCTTATTCAGCAATTTCTGGTGGATCACGGCCTCACACAACTTCGGCAGCCCCCATACAGTCCTGACCTGACTCCCTGTGATTTCTGGCTGTTTTCAAAATTGAAGTATCCTCTAAAAGAAAAACGATTTGAAGACGCAGAGGAAATAAAACAAAATGAGACGAAGCAGCTATTAGCTATGTCGAAAGGTGACTTTAATGAGTGCTTCCGAAAGTACGAGGATCGCTGGAAGAAGGTTGTTGCTTCCAAAAGGGAGTAAATTGAAGGGGATATCATCGTCATTGTCCAGAACTAACTCAAACTCTTACCCCTCGTACATCACAAGGTCGGATACTTTCCGGACAGACCTCGTTTCAGCTCCGAACACTTGTGGATTCGGACATCTTGAAAGAATGAAAGATGAACGACTGACCAAACAAGTGTATGAAGGTAAAGTAAATGGCAGAATGCCCAGAGGTAGACCGCCGAAAGAATGATTAGAATCTGTGAGTGAGACATTAATACGAAGAGAAATAAGCCATAGAAACACGAGAGCCTGCATGAAAAAATGCATGAACGTGAAGGAAGCTAGAGAAGTATGCCAAGACAGAAAAGTGTGGCGACAAATAGTTTATGAAAATAGTGACAGTAGAGTGAATTACACCTGAAACAAAATACCTCGGATACTAATGGGCCCAGATGGGGAACCTTACATAACAACCTTTTATGAGACTCTTCACTTGGGGTGATCGCTAGAGAGATTGATCAGCAACCTGGGTCGGAGCAGTGTTGCGGAACGAAAGTGTCATTTAAATAAATAACACGAGAATTCTAGAAAAAAAAAAATCTATACCCCCTATCTCACATTACTCCTTTCCTCACCGATCAAGTCACGCCTACCCCGAAAGGGAAAAGGCTTAATAGTATAATAATAATAATATTGATTACTTTTAAAGTTTGACGTCGACCATGATTGATTTTGTAGGAAAAATTCATGGGAAATTTTAAGAACTCCCATGCACTACATAAATCCCACACTTCACTTCCCACCTCATCCTTTTTCTTTCCTTCTCATTTGATTCGCCTCTATTTACATCCGCTGTCGATTTTGCGCTCTTCATCTAGATATAAATCGTCTTGACGAGCCATAGAAGTTAATGAATCGTACGTTCCGGTCTTTAGATGCGCCACGATGATCGCCCTCGTAAATGTCGTAAGAACCGAGGTGTGGTCCCGTCGACGACATTTTTTCCAACCTCATTCCGCTGAAGGAGCTGTCCTGCGCTGTCCTATCTGTCTCACTCCTGCGAGACTTTAACACCGATCTCAGATGATAATGAAGAATGTGGAACATGCGCTTTATCCCTCGCATCAATGTATTTCCTGTTTCATTTAAAATGACTCGTTTTTTAAAAACAAAATCTGTTATTTGCATATTTTAGATACAAAAGTGGAATTTGGTGAAAAATCGGTTCCATCTAAATTCTAAAAGTAAAGAAGTCTCAGAAAAATTATTGAAGTGGATTCCAATAACAGGAATTACGTTATAAGGGGGATTAAAGGGGGATTTCATTTACTATTAAAACTTTTGGTAGAAAATTTCAGTATTTTGTCGAAAATTCGTTTTGTTTGGATGATGAATTCAATTGTTTTTAATTTAAAATTAAATTCTGTTGTTGAAATATCAACCATAACATTTTTTTTTGTTAAGAATTCATACTTTGTAGATGATGATTCAACCACTCGGCTAAAATTTGAATTAATTTGTTAAGAATATATATTTTTTTGGTTGAAGATTCATCATTTTAGTCGAAAATTCAAAGATTTTGATAGAAGACGTACCTATTTTGTTTACAAATCGTCTTTTTGGGTTTAAAAACTTCTATGTTGATAATTCAACTGTTTTTTATAAAATTTGTCTATTTTGGTGGAAAATTCAACAATTTTGTTGGAAATGTAACTATTTTTTGGAAATTCGTCTTTTTAGGTTGAAAATTCAAGTACTTCGTAGAAAATTGATCTCTTTGACTACGTATTATATTTTTGGTTGAGAATTCATCTTTTTTGGTTAAAAATATTATTATTTGGTTGCAAATTTTATTATTTTGTTGGAATTTCAACCATTTTTGTTAAAAAGTCAACTATTTTAGTTTAAGATTCCAATATTTATTTGAAAACTGTTTTGTTAAGAATTCATAACTTCGGGTTGAAAATTCAACTGTTTTGTGGGAAATTGGTATTTTTGGCTAGAAAATTCAACAGTTTGGTTTGAAAATTAAGCTGCTTTAATTGAGGATGACACTATTTTGTGAAAAACTCGTCTTTTTTTGGTAAAAAAGTACTCTAGTTAGTTGAAGATTCATCTTTTTGGTTAAAAATTCATTTCTATGGTTGAAAATTTAACTATTTTGTTGAAAATTTATTTTTTTGTTGTTGAAAATTTGTTTTTCTAACTGAAAATTTAACTATCATATTTTTGATTGAAGATTTATCTTTTTCAGTTTGAAATTCATGTAATTTGTTAAAAAATGTTCTTTTTTGGTAGAAAATTATTCTTTTTGGTTTAAAATTCAACTATTTAGTTAAAAGTTCTTTTTTTGTTGTTAAAGATTCATAATTTTAATTAAAAATTTATCTTTTTTGAAAGAAATTTAATCTTCATGGTTGAAAATTTATCTTTTTGGATTGCAAACTGAACTATTTCGTTGAAAATTACTCTTTATTTGGCTCAAAATTAATTTTTATATTGAAAATTTAACTATTCTTTTTTTGCTGTTAAACATTTATTTCTTTGGTTTATAATTTAACTATTTTGTTGACAGTTCGTCAATTTTGCTTTAAAATTCAACAATTTGGTTGAAAATCTAACTACTTTGTTGAAAATTCGTCTTTTTGGGTTGAAAATTAAACTGTTTTGTAAAAAATTTATTTATTTGACTTGAAAATTTAATTACCTGGCTAAAAGTTGAACTTCTTTGTTAAAAATATATTTTTGTTGTTGAAAATTTTAGTCGAAAATTCGTCTTTTTTGGATGAATTTAACTGTTTTTAATTTTAAATTAAATTTTTTTGTTGAAATATCAACCATAACATTTTTTTTTGTTAAGAATTCATACTTTTTAGTTGATAATTCAACCACTCGCCTAAAATTTCAATTAATTTTTCAAAAATATATATTTTTTGGTTCAAGATTCATCATTTTAGTCGAAAATTCAACGAAGACTTACCTATTTTGTTGAAAATTCGTCTTTTTCGTTTGAAATTTAACTTCTATGTTGATAATTCAACTGTTTGGTATAAAATTGGTCTCTTTGACTTAAAAATTCTAAAATTTGTTTAAAAAATCTACTATTTTGTTGCAAAACCTGAAAACAATATGCCGGAAAATCTTGTATGGCTTTAAGACCTAAAATCTCATTGAAAGTAAAGAAATTTGATAGGCTTTAATGACAGCTAGAGTGAACTGTGGGAGCATAGTTTTTTTATTGAAAAAATAATATGAAAAATCTTAAAACCTGTCATTCTTTTTTGCTTTTAAAAAATTGCGATATTTGAAGACAGTTTTTTGTATTGGAAAAAAGTGTAAGAAATCAGCGGGGTTCCTTTTTTTGCTGGGTTCGTCCTCGTCTTTCCTGAAAATGAGCTTCCGAACTTTTGGTCTGAATTTCATTCATGCTTTGTCCAGTGATTTACCTCTTTAACACGTCTTCAGGGAAGGCGAGAATGATCCCGCAGCAAACAAAGGTACCCCGCTGATTTCTTACCCTTTTTTCAATACAAAAACCTGCCTTAAAATATCGCAATCTGCAAAAAGAAAATAAAGCACATACGTTTTCAAAAATTGCAAATGATTACAGATAGTTTTAATAACTGCCTCAAATTTGAATGACCTGATTATCTTAATTAGAAATAAGAATAACATAGCTAGCAATTGAAAAACGTTGATTCGTAGATATTTTTAAATTGGAAGGCTTTCAAATTTTGATACACCACAGCCTATCAATTCAAGTCAGTAAAATAATGAATTAATAAGTTTCTAATGGATTTTTAAAATGCACATAGCATAGTGAAAAATACTAAAAATTGAACATGAAAAATTAAATTTGGCTGTAGCTACCTTTACAACGTTGTGATTGGTTATGCCTTATGCTTATGGTATCCTATCAGGATAACCCATGATTTTTTTTCAAATTTTTAGGATACTATATTGAGCCCTGCAAATTCTTTACGCGTCCTTTATTTTTTATTCTGGTATATTATGCCAGATCTGCATTTTTAAACATGGTGGAATTAGCCTTGAATTCTTTGGAATTCCACATAAATTCTTTGCAATTCTTTAAACTCTAATATCCCGCCAACAAAAAAATTGCGTTGGCGATAAAATATGCCGGAAGAGAAAACTAAACTCCGGCAAAATATTCCCCAAAGAGAAAATTAAAATCCGGCATATCTTGCCGGAAGATGATACTCGACTTAAGATTTATTATGCGTTTTTGTCAAAAAGGTCAAAATTATAAATTTTGGGATTTCAAAGGGAAATAATACTTCAATCTATGCTCTACCACGTGATACCATACTTATGTCCTGGAAGTGACCGGAAGTGGTTAAATGTTTTTTTTTTCAAGAAAAAATATAACCAACAACAGTTGCTTTTTTCTCGAAAAGCGGGTTTTCAAAGTTCCAACTTGAAAAGTGGCCCGATAACTCGTTTTTCAACCTAGACGGTTCGTCCTGGACCATTTCCTTGAAAGAAACCCTTCTTCAAGTAAAATGCAAATCAACTTTTATTTTAGCAATTCTAAATGAAATGTGCAGCAATAAAGTTTCCCACTTGGAAATCTGAGAGATACAGGAAAATTCTGATACCAAATAATATAAAACACTCGACCCCATCACGAAGGAGAGAAGATCGTATAAATCTTCGATCGACGGAAGAGGAAGTTGGCAAAGTGTAAGGAGGAAGAGGTGAACATTCTGGAAGAAGATTGAAAGGTGAGGAGGAGAAAGAGTATGAAATCCAATCGTGTCTGGTTTATCCAGCATCCGTCCTTGGAGCTTTCGTTGTCTCGATCGAGAAAGTCGTCTTCTTATCCCTCGATTTTAGAAGGCCTCGATCGCTTCCGGCTGCTGCCTGTGCGAGACGAATCATCTAGCTTATGGCAACCTGGAAACGCCGGCGAATCCAATCGAACCCTCCTTCTTCATTCTCTCAGTATCTCCGGCTGCTCTTTTTATTTTGCTTCTTTTCTCTGCTCTTCTTTTCTCTTCTCTTCTTCTCTTTTACATTTGCCTATTCACATTTTCCTTTCCCTTTTCCGACAATCTACCTTCCTCTGTATATATAACATCCTGTCGTTCTCCAACATATATGCCGTACAAGCAACCATTATTACAGATAACTTTTTACTTTTCTGGGAAAGATGTCAGATTCTTCGGTTCGGAGTCGAGGTTATCCAATTGTTGGTCAAAAGTGATGTAGATCTTATCGCTGAATGGAATTTTTATGTTTATGTGTCGAATGTCGTAGGTTGTTTTATTACAGATTTGATATCAGCGACATGGATTTTAAATTCTGGAATAAAATTTTGTGGTAACTTCGTGCTATTTGAAAGTAAGAAAATTAATTCCGAAAAATTATAGTCAATTAGAGAGAGGATAAGCTTTTGAAATTGGAAAGAGGGTGACATCGTAGAAGGTTTTGAAAATCAGAATATAAATATTTTAAAACCTTTAAATTTATATTCGCCAGATTTTTGATAATAATTTAAATTTAAAATCTTACACAATTTAAAAGGCGTATGAATTTCTAATATTCTGAATCAAAAAGAAAAGACATTATTTTATTGAAAGAAGCTGGGCTTTTAGACATAATTAAATATTGAAAATTATGTGGTTCAAAGGTCATTATGGTGCAATATTCTTAATCCCTTGATTTTTAGACAAAAAATAACTTAAATTTTAAAGCTCGGGTGGGGTAAAAATTTGGAAATTTTTGACATTTGTAAAGTTTTTTACCTCCTATTTTGAAGACGTTCGATTTAAAACAAATTGCAATACTGAGCTATTTCGAAAATTTACTTTTTGTCAGCTTCACTCAAATTTCCGAGCTTTTGAAATAAAAATACGGCTGCGAAGTACTATGGACGTATTCACTATGGGTGTATTTATTTGTGCTCATTTTATGAGTATTTTGCTTCCTCACTTTCATATTTCAAATTAAAACCTCATATAAACAATGTAACTTTTCTTAAAACTTTCTTCGAAAGGTCGTCAAAAGATCAATACATGCGTCTCGAAGACGCGAAAAATATTGCATCAAATGCAGTACTGTTATATTCCCAATATAAAAAAATCTTGTTATAAACAAGGAAACTAATTTTGATGAAAAATTTAAAAAATCGATGCATCTCGAAGACGCCAACAAATATATTACATACATTATAGTTGTTTTCCCAATATTAAGAAAGTTTTCCTTATATCAACAAGATAAACAACATATTTTTTCAATTTATAAATCGTTATTGATAGATCATAAGAGGTTATAGAAGGTTCATCAATAGGTCATTCGACGTGTCTCGAAGACGCAAACAAATATGTCAAATACAGTACTGTAGTACTCCTAATATGAACAAAGTTTTTCTCATATAAACAGAATACACAAATTTTGTTTAAGCTTCATAAATCGGTACTGGTCGGTCATAAAAAGTTCACCAATAGATCAATCGATGCGTTTCAAGGACGCGAACAAATACACTACATGTATTATTGTCGTGTTTTGAATACCAGCCAAGTATTTTTCATATAAACAGAATAAACCATTTTTTTTAAACTTCATAAATCGGTACTGGATGGTCATAAAAGGTTCATCAATAGGTCCATCGATGCGTCTCAAGGACGCGAACAAATACTCTACATGTAATATTGTCGTATTTTGAATATAAAAAAAATTTCTTATATAAACAAAATAAACCATTTTTTTACATTCATAAATAGGTACTGGTGGGACATAAAAGGTTTATCAACAGGTCAATCGATGCGTCTCAAGGAAGCGAACAAATACACTGAATATAATATTGTCGTATTTTGAAGTTTGAACATCAAACAATTTTTTCTGATATAAACAGAATAAACCATTTTTTGAAACTTCATAAATAGGTACTGGTAGGTCATAAAAGTTTTAACCATAGGTCGCTCGATGCTGCTCAGAGACGCGAACAAATAAGCTGGATGTCGTATTGTTGTATTTTGAATATCAAAAAAGTTTTCCTTATATAAACAAGGTAAAATTTTTATTTTTAAATTTCTAAACAATTTTATTTTCGAGCTCTTAGGGTCGAATTATATCAAAATATGTCAAGAAAGTATATTCGAAAATTTAGGTCATTACAAACCTTCCTCTATGAGGAAGCAAAATTAAAATATTTGAAAGTTGTTGCAGCGTTTGATGCTACTCAAACATGAGGGTGGAGTGAAAATGCTGAAATGATTCGAATAGTTCGAGTTGAATTTGAAATCGGTTAATATCTTCTGATCGGTATTGGATTTCAAAATGAACAAAAATTACTATTGGCTTAAAAATTATGCCAAATTTTTTAACACAAGTCGGTCTTAGCGAAAATTATTTGCAGTATGAATAAGGTTTATTGTTTGTGAAGAAAATTCCACGGGGACGGGCTAATAAAATATTCTACATGTTCCAAAGAGCCTCCCCAACTCGCAATTTTAATTTCTCTGAAATAAAGCTGTGATGTTTCAAGGATAGGAAAGCCCTATCCGAAGGTCGGAACGAAGCCCAACTGATGGACGAAATAAGCTGCAATTTTCAGGACGAGTGAGCTCGCACATATTCCACTAGCCGTAATTCGTGTAAAGCACACACAGTCAGGGATCCGAGAAATTGTGCGGAGATTAAGCCTGTTATTTGCGAACAACAATGAACGTCGATCATGAAGGGTAGGACCCCCCCTTGAACACATGAAGCTATGAACTATCCCAGGTATGTCTAATGTCTATGCTCATACGACTATACGTACACAATTATACTTACATATAGAGTAGCCGCAAAACTTCATTTTCCAAATTATCCTAACTTTTCCCTGATTTTCCGTTGACTAATTTTGCATTTTCCCTGGCGATTAACATTTGAAGACCAAAATTCCTCGCAAAATTCTAATTACCGAATCCATTTCAAATAACGCATGTGGTTTTTAGAGGAAATTAGGCGATACGTATTTTTCGAATTTGCGAAAGAAAAATTGTCTGCGATGTTATGCGAATTGTAAGGCTTTCGCGGGCTAGATAAATTTCGTGGCCAGGAATTTTTTTTTTCATAAAATCGAATTTTATCCTTTTTCTCACAAACAACGAAAGATACGAAAAAATGTTAGCCAAAAAGATGGCACGTCTAAGAAAGTTCTATGAAAAATACCTCTTAGTCTTTTCCGATATTTTGCATCGTTTACAAAAAAATTTCAAAAATTATATTTGTAGGGAAAAAAATTCCCTGGCCTGAAAAGTGGTACGTTCAGCTCGCATAAAGCTGACAGAAAGCCTTTCTTCTATTAGCAGAAACTTAGAAAAATTATTGGGAAAAATAAAAAAGGTGAAGTTTACCAGAAAGTACTTTTTTCAACTTTTGAAAATTTTAAGAAGAAAAACAATAAAATAAGATTCTCTGGAAAAGTCCACCTTTTTTATTTTTTCCCCATATTTTTATAAGAAAGATATATCAGCTTTATGCGGGCTAAGCCATTTTTGAGGCTGGAATAATTTTTTTCCCTATAAATACAATTTTGTTCGTGCAAACTTTTATGTTAACAATTTTTGGTACCTATCGTTGTTTGCAAAAACAGTGCATCAAATTCACAACATGTCTTCCTTATGAAAGTGCAAATTCAACAAAAAATTCGCGAAAAATTTAAGTGTGGGTTTTTTGATAAACTCAGCTTTTAATATCTTCAGAAAAACTGCCGCCATTTTGTTAATTTTGAACCTTTTTCCACAAATATTTCGAAAGAAGGTGACCAAAAGTGACTCATTTCTAACCTAAAAAGTGACTATTAGTGAATGTGCTTTTATAATGTGACTAATGTTCTTTTGAATTTAAAAAAATTCAAAAAAAAGTCGATGAAATTCATAAGAATTCCAGATGAATTTGAAGGAATTCTGGATAAATTCATGAAACTTCAGAACAATTCAAGTGAAATGCAAACGAATTCAAATGAATTAGAAAAAATTTTGAAAAATCCATTGATATCAATAAAATTGGAATTAATTTAGAGGAAATTAAAAGAAAACATAAGAATTCAATGAAATTCATAAAATTTCAATGTGAATTGAAAAAAAACCAAGGTAAATTAAAAAAAATTCAAGTGAATTTTAAAACCATTCAAAAATATTTACAAACATTTTTTATTCAGTAAGTATGAAATGAGAATATAACAATTTAAGAGAATTTAAAAGAATTTGATGATATGTCTTACAATCCAAGGTGAGTTATAAAGAGACTTAAGAATGAATTAAACAAAAACTAAACAAAAATCCATTGAATTGAGTAGGATTGAGTGAATTTAGAAGAATTCAAGTAAATTAAAAAAATTCAAGAGAATTCCAAAGAATTTATAAGTATTCAGCATAAATTAATAGGAATTCAAAGTGAATTTTAAATGAATTTAAATGATTTGCAGAAAATATTTGGAACCCTACGAAATCCCTGCCTTCTTGTTAATAAATTCTTTCAAATCAACTAAAATATTATGAAATCTCATGAAATTCTATGAAATCTGATGTGCTGGGGAGCTGGAAAAGGGGCTATTTGTACCGAAATTTCGGTAAGTATACCTGGATTTTTTCGGTACGCGTAGACAGTCCTTATACTATAAAATCGATCCATGTTTTCTGAAATTCAAATAAATTCTTTAAAACTCAATGAAAAATTATTTAAATTCAATTTGGAATTTTTTTAAATATCCTAAAAACTTTCAAATTCTTTAAAAACACTTTGCATTATTGATATCTATTAAAAATTAAGTGTAATCTTTCAAAATACCCTAAAATATTTTTAATTCCTTGTAATCCCTATAAATTATTGAAATTTATTAAAAATTGCTTGGAATTTTTTTTAAATACCCTAAAAAATTTCCAACTCCTTAAAAATTGCTTCACATTGTTTAAATCTCTATTCAAAATGTCTTGAAATCTTATAAAATACCCTAAAATATTTAGAGATAATTCAAGAAAATTTAGAAATAGGTAGATCTGAATCCAATAGAATGGTTTAAAGAAGTTTTCAAAGTTTCAAAGAAGTTCATCCAGAAGTTAGGTTAATAAAAGAAATAGTGACTAAATTGATTTTTTTTCTTTTCACTGAAGCGACCTTTTTTTAAAAAAGTGCTTCATACAGAAATTCCCTGACTTTGAACTTTTTTAAAAATCCCTCACTTTTCCCAGACAAATAAAATTCCCTGAAGTTCATCTGATTTCCAGGTTTTCCTTGACCTGCGGCTACCCTGATATAAATGTTTTCTGAGATTATTAGTGTGCGTACTTGAGGCAGCAAACCTCATTTACACCACAGATGAAGTGGGAGCTGAAGAAATGTTTTTTCACGGCCGATCATCACACATAAGCGACCCGATAATTGCTTTCTATGCTTTTTTCTATTTTCCCCAACGTGCGACCGACAGCCGACGTATCACTGACGGTAGTTGATGTCTCGACTAAATTAATGTCTACCGTAGAGTCTCCCCTCAATCCGGAAATGAGTTCGAGTTTATGGTGTCAGGAAATCGTATTCTTTCAGAAGACCTTTTAACCTGATTTGAAAAAATATCGGATGTTTTACAATGGAGGGATTATAAATATATATGAAAGAGATAGGAAGCGTGTTCTATGTTCTCAGGGTCCTCCATAAAAGTCCAAAATACCATTTCTCCCAAGTTGAATATTTTGAACATATAACTTCGAAATCATGAGTAACAACTGTTTTTTTGAAGGAAATAAAATTGTCAAACTGTAACATCCGAGATGTTAGACTGAAACATCCTGGATGTTAAACTCGTCCTATAATTAAACATTAAATATGTTAACCCTAGGGATCACAGCGGTTCAGTAGTTCAATTTTAGGTAAAAAAGAGGGGATTGAAATGAGATTTCATTTATTATTAAAAACTTGTTATATAAAGTTTTCTAGTCATGTTTATGTTAAAGTTTTTATTAGCTACCATTGAAAAATCTGCTCGAAACTTCAGCATAATCGTTATCAGCATGAAGATTTTGATTCCGTATTCTCATCAACATTTTCTAGTGTATTCTTTTCAGTACAGAACCCTGAGTTGTTTAAATAATTTTTCTAAGTAAGTTAGAAAGAAATAATTTAAAAAACATAAAAACGACTATTTGAAAGCGTACTTTTTCTGTTTTTGTTTATTTAGACGCTCACATTTAATTCTAATGTATTTTCATCAGTTAGAATCTCTCAGGTGTTCAAAACTTTTTTTTGACAGCTAAAAAAAAGATCATACACTGGAACCTCGATTTTAGTAAACTCTTTTTGTACGCTCCTAGCATTGATGTCCTTTGCAGTTTTGTGATGAGGGCAGTCGCGGGTCCGAGATAGAGGCTATGTTCAGTCAAGCGTGACAAACAGCATGAGGGCCATATAACAATCAACTCCACATTAAATACGATTTCCAAAATTTTGTTTCTACAACGCTTTTTTTGTTTTCCATTTATTGCGAACTGAATTAATAGAACCCAATCAGAAAATCCAACTATTTTTGGTTGAAAAGTCTACTATTATATTTTTTATTGAAAATTTATCTTTTATGATTGGCCATTTAATTTTTTGGTGGAAAATTTCATTATTTTGTTGAAAATTTAATTATTTTGTTGAAAATTAAACAACTTTGTTCAAGTCGTCTTTTTTCGTCGAAAATGAACTATTTGTTGAAAATTCAACTGTTTCGTAGAAAATTCGTTTTTTGGCTTAATAATTAATTTTCATGTGGATAAACTTTTGGTTGAAGATTCATCTCTCTGGTTTAAATATGAACTATTTTGACGAAAATTAGTTTTTCGTTTGTTCTAAATTATTATTATTTTTTTAAGTTTAACTGTTTCACTTTTGATTTGAAATTGTTATTTTTAGTTGGAAATTGAACTATTAGAGAATTCAACTATTTTGCTGCAAATTCATCTTTTTTCGTTAAATTCAACTGTTTTTATTTTAATATTAAAATATCTTTTGGTTGAAATATAAGCACTAATTGTTGAAAATTCATTTTTTTTGGTTTGAGATTAACTACTTTAGTTGAAAATACAACTCTTTTGTTCAAAATTGGTATTTTTTGCTAGAAAATTAATCTTCTTGGTTGAAAATTCAACATTTTGGTTGAAAAATCAACTATTTTGTTAAAAAATCCTCTTTTTTCGATGAATTCAGCTGTGTTTGATTTAAAATTAAAGTCTTTTTTTGATGAAATATAAACTATAGCTACTACAAACTCTTCATGTTTTTTCGGTTGAAAATTCAACTACTTGGTTAAAAATTCATCTATTTTGTTGAAAATGAAATTAGTACCTGCACATTAATTTTATGTAAAAGAATTTATTTCCTTATTTTGGTAAAAAATCTCCTTATTTTCCTTGTTAGCGATGTCTTCACTGCCGATTATGTCCTTCAAATCTATAAAATTATCAAATAAATCGTTTAGGAAATATTAGAAATTATTGGTATCATCAAAAAGAATCTTTTTAATAGCGTCTTGTTTTCTAATATCTTGGATTTCTGTTTATGATTCTTAAAAAACGAATCGAAAACTTGTAGAAAAGGGACAAAAGGGGAAAATTGGGGCAAAATTCTCTGTTTTAGGTGTTTTAGGGGTTTTTTCAAATAACGCCTAAAGTCTCAAAATGAAAATGACTGAAAAAATTGTTGGTTTTAATTACAAAAATATACAAGAATACTATTTTCTGTTTTAATTAAGATATTGTAAGAGAAACTAGCGGGGTCCCTTTTTCTGGAATCAGTCTTGCCTTTCCCCAAAATGTGCTACCGTATCTTTAATACATTATAAGGGAAAGCGAGAACAAGAATCGTATAGTTTTTTTAACTTGTAAATAATTACAGAACCTTTACGTAACCGTTTAGATATGCATGTTAGGGTTGAACATCCACTTTTCACCTTATATAACGAATGGTTCCTTCAATCTAGCAATTCCCATTCAATTCTTTAAGCAAAAAAGTGGACACAGTAGAAAATAAAAATAATGTTCAAACTGATTCGGAAATCAATATCATTTTGATACCTAACAAAAGACATACTGAAATCAAGAGCATTTTGATCATCCGGAATGAATGACCGATTTTTGAGATCATAAGGATCTAATTCAGGGTCATGTATTTGAAAAGTTAAAAAGAACAAATCCTGATAATAAAATATATCTCCTGCAGTTAAGTGTATTTGTCACTTGCGCGCGGTTCGACAAACTATTTAGGTGGCAGGGTTGCCAGATGGAGCTTTGTCTAAGTCGCCCAAACTTAAAAAATAAATCGCGCAGTATGGGCGATTTTTTTGGCTACTTCCTAAATTTCTTGTCGCCGGAAGGTAATAATGACACAGAAAAAACTGAGGATACGAAATGTTGCAGGTACTATCAAGTAGTCTAAACGTGAGGTGGGTACTCCAAACTGAGGTAAAGTTTCCGTGGTGAATCGCAGATATCTTCGGTGGACTCCGCTAGGGGCAGCACGCTACAGGCCTGTAGTCACGGAAAGTTTACCTCAGCTTGGAGTAATCAACTGACTATTACCCTGCTTGAACGATTACCTGCAACATTTCATACCTCGAGTTTTCTCTGCGGATCTCATAATCAGATCGCCTAATTTGCGATAAATTCGCCAATCTAGAAACTCTGTTAGGATATGTCGTTATGACATTCGCAAAAACAATTGAGGGCCCTTTCGGTTCGTCTTTGCTTTCAGGATCATCTGAGATGACCCTAAATGCAGATCAAAACAATCCAAATGGAGAGATCATTATGTTCTCGAGAGTCAAATGATCGCTGGAGGAAAATGCTTTGCAACAAACATGATCCTTATTTTTTATCATGGACGCAAAACTTGACACCTGTCTTAAATAACAATTTAAAAAATAAACAATGTTGCCCGAGTCTTTGGTATCTTGGAACGCGGTCTTTCGATTCAACTGTCTGACTGGAACACGCAATATATACTTCAGACTGATGTACACTTGTACAATACCGGCGACGTTCCTTTGCATCTCAGAAACGATTGCCCATTATACTCAACTCGCGAGTTTCAAGTCATCGTGATTTCTGCGACACAGAGATCAGATGGACTTTGGCGGAACGCCTGACACTTTCATGTATGTCCACCTTACACATTTTACTCATGTGTAGAAGTATGTACATACACTTGTCTATAAAAATGTATCATTATGTATAAATGTCTACTTGCATTAATGTATTAGTGCACATATTGATACGAGTTCACGCGTATGTTAAACCGCGTGCACACAAGAAGTCTGAATCCTATAAGAAGGGTTCTGTATCACAATACTTTTCATCGCTATGCCTTCTTAACGCCCACATTCGTATTGCTCGCTATTGCTGCACCTCTGTACACGCTTATCTCTACACACTCGTCTAATGTGTGCATGTGTAAGCATATATACGAACACGGGATACCTGAATGTGAATTCATGCAACAATGCATTCGTCCTCTCGTCGTGTATCGACGCGCCTTGCGCCTTCGCCCCCTGTACCAGTATGACTAACGGCACTCAAAAGAGATGCGTGAGAAGTACCTGGATATGCACTTACACGTTTTGTACTTCTCTGTAATATGTAGCCCATGCGTGCAAACGCGCAAATAAGTGCCCAAGGAAAATCAACGTCCGTTTACGTTTATATGATTTTCTGATGATTGCATCTTATATGACTACGGAAATGCGGCGTTGCTTTCGGGAAACAAGGAGCAAAGGAAAAGGCTGTATTTCAGTGGAAGGTGAAGTGGCTTTTCACACAGCAAGACCAATAGTAGGATAGACCGGGGCAACATTGTCCGATTGACATTCATTGCTCTTATAAAGTTAATAATGATGTGCTAATTATTTTTATAGGACAATGAATTCAAAATTTAATTATTTTCAAGAAGATGTATTTTAGACAACACTATTCCACATACAGGGACAAACGTTATATTCCGACAAGCGAATCTTCCATTATTTTGACTCAAAACTGTTTTCTACACAATTTTTCTTCTGCAGCTTAAATTTTTAAGGTTTGTGTTTATAGCAACATTTTTCTAATAAAATAGATTTATTGAATGCAAAGAAGAATTGAAATGGTTATAATGATGTTATTTGCTAAGACGCCTATGCTCTCCTGGTAGCCGCTGCCCGGGTCTACCCTAAATTATTTTTTATCCTAAGTCGGATTCAATCATGTTAAATCATTTTTCATTAAAAAAAAACATTTGCAGTGATCACAGTGGTTCGGTAGTTTAATTTCAAGTAAGAAAGGGAATTTTTTCCGAAAAAAGGGAATTAAAAGAGGATCCCATTTATTATTAAAAGCTTTTTATATCGTATGGGTATCTTGTAAATATTGAAAGAAAGTGCCATCTAACATTAGCGTCTTTTCTTTAGCAGGTTTTCTAGTCATTTTTATTACAAAATTTTTGTTGTTAGCATCGAAAAATCTGTTCAACACTTGAGCACTTTCTACTGACAAAAATAGATCAGAAACAAATGCAAGAATATCAAACATTGAAAAATAGGTGAACGACAGAATTAAAAAATGCTCAGTTTGCATTTTTTTAAATGTATTTTTATCAGTATAAAGATTATGATTCCTTAATCTCATCAATTTTTTCTAATATATTCTTTGCAGTAAATAGACATTTTGTTTGAAAGTCATCCTTTTTGGTTGAAAATTCAACTGTTTTGTTGAAAATTCGTCTTTTTGGGTTGAAATTCAAACTGTTTTGTAGAAAATCCGTCATTTTGGTTTTAAAATTCAACTAACTGGTTAAAAATTGCTCTTTTTTGTTTGAAAATTCATCTCTTTTGGTACAATTTTTGTTGTTGTTAAAAATGCAATTGTATGGTTGAAAAATAGTTTATTTTGGTTGAGGATTCAACTATTTTATTAAAAATTCGTCTTTTTTGAATGAATTCAACTGTTTTTAATTTGAAATTAAAATCTTTTTTGGTTCGAATATAAACTAATTACATTTTCCTTGAGAATTCATATTATTTGGTTAGAAATTTTCTTAATTGGTTGAAAAGTTAATTATTTCGATGAGAATTCAACAATATTTTATAAGTTATCCTTTTTGGTTAAAAATTCAACAATTGTGTTGAAAATTGGAATATTTAATTAAAAATTAACTTTTTTGTTGAAAATTTATCATTTTAGTTGATAATTTATCATTAAAGCTGAAAATTGAAAATTCGTCTCTTTCAGTAGAAAATTAATCTTTCTGGTTGAAAATTCAACTACTTGGTTGAAAATTGAATACTTTATTTAAAATTCATTTTTTTAATGAATTCTACTGTTTTTTAAATTTGAAATTAAAATATTTTTTGATTGAAATATCAACTATTATATTTTTTGTTGAAAATTCATCTTTTTTCGTCCAAAATTTTGTTATTTGGTAGAAGTTAATTATTTTTTCGGAAATTCGACTGTTTTAATGAAAATTTATCTCTTTGTGTTGAAAATTTATTATTTCAGGTCAAAAATTCGATTCTTTTGTAGAAAATTGCTCCTATTCGCTAAGAATTGTTGAAAATTTAACGGCTTTGTAGAAAATTGGTCTTTTTGACTTGAAAATTTAACAATTTGATAGAAAATGCAACTGCGCTTGATTATAAATGCAAATATTAGGTTGAAAATGAACTTTTTCGTTTACAATTCATACTTTTGGGTTCAAAATTCAACTTTTTTGCGAAAATTCGTTGTTTTTTGGTTAAATTCAACAGTTTGTGATTTAAAATTGAAAAATTTTTAGATTAAAATATCAACTATTACATTTTTTTGCTGAGAATTCATCTTTTGTGGCAGAAAATTGAATTACTTTGCTTCATTTTTTGTTGGTTGAAGATGGGTTAAAAATTCATCTAGTTTGCTGAAAATGCAATACTTTTACTTAAAATATTAGGAATTTGAAGCATTTTAATTAAAATTTAGTATTAGTAGATACCTATACATTAATTTTATTTAAAAGAATTTATTCTCCTATTTTCCTGAAAAATCTCCTTATTTCACCTGTTTTTAGAGCATTTTGGCCTTTGGAGCCTATTACCTCTATAAAGACGGTTTTTATTTGGAACTACAGAACTAAATTATCTTTCGGTTTTAATTTCTCGATTAAATCGTTAGTGATTTCTTGCCTGTCGACGATGTCCTTTAAATCTACAAAATTAGCAAATAAATCGTTTAGAAAATATTTTTAATTGGTATCGTCAGAAAATTGGGTCCAAATTCTCGATTTTAGGTGTTTAAGGGTAATTTCCAAATTTAAGGGGAAAAGAGGTAATTACGTAAAAAAGAGGACGAACTGTGATCCACACATTTGTCTTGTTTTCAAGATATTATCGATATATATAGTTCAACTGTGTTACATGTTCCGACCGAAATCATCCTTTGTCACCTTCAATTGTTATGCTCAATTTTCATGCAGCTTGCGAACTAGATTTCCGAGCTTTCAGCTCTACAATTGAATTACGTTAGATTGTGTTCGCCCGCTTACAGATGCTCCACTTGATTCTACTATGGTAAGCTAGTAAGTGTACGAGTACTTATGGTGTGTGGTAGATTACGTTAGGTCAGATTGTTAGATTCACACCCTTACGGATTTGCATTCAACTCTTCATTAGCTACACCGAATTCGAGATCTTTTGGATAATCAGGTTATCTATTTTGAAAGCTGCTAATAGAGACCGAATGCTTTGTGAAAGTTATTTTCTTAATCGTATGTAAAGATTTCCTTTAAGTAGACGCTTTAAAAATTTTCCTTATTATAGGGCATAGGCCATCTTTGCTAATCATAAAACAATGCTTCGCCTTTACATATATAATTATATTTGTACTCACTCAACACTTCCTGAATAACAAATTATCCGCCAACTGAACTCACCTGCAATAGAAAAAAAACTGCATTAGTTTTCAATTCAAGAAATCTTCTGACTTGCTTAGAATAAGACGAACGTATTCAAAATTTAAAATATGTTTTTCGAAAAAGTAAGAATACTTTTTTAGCTACCTGTAGAAAATTAAAAACCTTGCAGGTTGCTTCTATACAAATTTTTTTACTATAACTACGTAAGCTTCTGACATCTCTAACAACCATAAACCTAAATATTTTCATAAATATTTTTCGACCCTTGAAATTTGAATGGAAAAAACTGATCAAAAGAGCAAAATCTCAAGATCAGATTCTACTCAAAAAAATTTTTATTTCAAAATGAGAGAAAATTAACAACAATTTCTGACATACACGAATAAATACTTCAGGAAATAATAAATAATAATACCATCTTTATTTTTTTTTTAACTTTAAGATAAATACAAAACAATTTTACAAGAGATTCTTTGCGGAACCTCCATAATTAGGAACTAATTGCTAATTACAGTTTATAAAGATAAACAATTTCAAATTGGAAGATTTTCACTATTTCAAAATGCAACTTTTTCAATGTTCAAACAGAAACTTTCCACTTTGAGAGCGTTTAAGGATAAATATAATTTTTACGAAGTGTTTCGTCGTTCCGAAATTCGGGATGACCAGTAAAATATTTTTTATAACCTTGGATAACCGTCCCGAATTCTCGGGACGACTACTCTCTTTCAACTCCCTAATTTTTCGGGACGACTAGACACAGCCTAAATTTTATATAATAACGTTCACTATTTAAAGTTGAAAATCTTCCAAATTAAACAAATAAAAAAATTCAATATTCTACTATCTTAAATTATGATAATTTAATTTTAAGCAATTTTAAGCCCAAAAAAACATTGAAAAGTTAATAACTCTAAAATTAACTGATGAATTAATTTCAACTTGACATTTCTGGTGTTTTTAAAATTGCACATCTTTGAATCTGAAGCATTTGAAACCTAAAAATTTGTATAGAATTTCGTGTATAATGTAAAAATTATTGGTAATCATTTAAATATTATTTATAGTATGTTTTCATATACGTAGCTACCTTGATGTTTTTAAAATAATGAAAATTCCAGTCAATTTTTCTTACTGGGCAATCAGTCGTAAATTTTTATTTATTTTTTTAGCATTAATCGAAAAAAGTATTAGAAATAGAAACGCTAGAGTACTTAGCTGAGCATTACAAATACACTTTGAACCTAAATTGAACATAAATTGTGCAAATGCTCAATTTCGCGTCTGTATTTCAAATATAATAGATATCTGATCAAAATGCAAGCATCGAAGCATAATAAGATTTCGCAGTATGACAATGACTGTATCTGACATTTAAAGTCTGGCTGTCAAACTCCCCAACATTCTCACCCCAGTTTCAAAGTTTCGCCTCACTAGAAAAGAGGTGTTCTTATTTTCTTTTCATTGAAGTTATTTATGTATTGGATATACTGTACTGCAGGCTATGTTATTGTGAAAAAATGTATAGGTATATTCAATGAAGTGGACTGATATAATAATGATCAGTGGGTATGGTCTGTTGCAGCACTAATTTGAAATTAGCCTCAGGGAAAGCATGTCTCTGACACGACCCTTATTCCGAGGACCTTGTTCGACTATCCTGTGTCCCTCGACCTCATCTCCCTTGGTACGGGCTATGGCTAGACGGTACACATAATAACGAGACCTTCAGGCAACATCGCTTCGGCAAATCCGGTTCATTGCTTATTTCCCCTGCCATCATCAAAACTCGCAGTTTCCAGTTTCCAGCTTCTAAAAACTAAATTTTTTACTCGTCATTACAGTTAAAGACATAAATATGGGCCATGAATTATGTTTCTATATTATAAAAATATCTTTTAGAAATCGAGGATGTTTTCAGAAAATATAATACAATATTGTACTAACTATAGGAACCTAACCAAAAAATAGACCCAATTCTTCAAAACCTCATGTGCTATATTACCCCGCGTTCCATATTATCCCAAATATACTACCCTAACCAAAAACGTAGACCCGAAATGTCACAATACCCCTTATGCCGCGTTAGCCCATGTGCCTTATTACCTCATGTGACTTATTACCCTATTTATCATATTACTGCATGTCACATTACCGCATATTTTGTTGTCTCAAATTACCTTAAATATACTAACCTAACAAAAAAAAGACCCAAATTTTCGTAAAGCAATGTTTATTTATTTGTCACAGGGGTTGGTTGGCGCGCGCAGGGTTGCTACAAAATCCCAATTTCGAAATTCCCTGACTTTTCCCTGATTGATTTTCCATTTTCGCTGACTGTTATAAATTTTTCTTTTAGGTATAAAAACAACTAGTTGAAACCTCAACCAAAATAGATTATTTTTCAAACCAAAAACCAGAATTTGCAACAAAATAGTCAAATTTTGAACTAAGAATGATCTTTCAGTCAATAAACAAAAATAATTTCAACCAAAATGTTGAACTTTAAAACCCAAAAGACCAATTTTCTACTAAAAAGTTACATTTTCGACACATAAATATGAACATTCTACCAAAATAATTGAATTTTCATCCCAAAAAATACGAGTTTTAAACAAAATAGATGAAATTTCAACTAAAAAGGATCAATAATAAATATCCAAACAAAAATTGAATATTTAAATATTTACGAAGGTAAAGTAAATGGCAGAATGCCCAGAGGTAGACCGCCAAAAGAATGGTTAGAATCTGTGAATGAGACACTAATCCGAAGAGACATAAGAAGCCATAGAAACACGAGAGCTTGCATAAAAAATGCATGGATGTGAAGGAAGCTAGAGTAGTATGCCAGGACAGAAAAGTGTGGCGACAAATAGTTTGTAAGCAGAGTGACAATAGAGTGAATGACGCCTGAAACAAAGACCTTGGACACTAAATGGGCCCAAGTGGGAAACCACACATAACAATTTTGTGAGGCTCTTCACCTGGGGTGATCGCTAGAGAGATTGATCAGCAACCTGGGTCGGAGCAGTGTTGCGGAATGAACGTGTCATTTGAATAAATAACACGAGAATCCAGATCAATCTAAAATATCTATACCTAACACCTATATACCTATCTACCTTATACCTGTATACCCACCATACACACTACCTTTTTCCAACCGAGCAAGTCACGCCTACCCCGAAAGGGAAATAATAAAAAAATAATAATTTTACATAAAATAGTTAAATTTTTGACCAAAAAAATGAGTTTTCAACTAAAACAATTAATTTTTAAACAAGAAAATGATTATTCTATCGCAAAAGACGAACTTCTAATCAAATACACGAATTTTCAAGCAAATGGTTGAATTTTCAACTAAAGAAGGTAAATTTTCAACGAAAAATGTAGTAAAATTTTCATTTAAAAAAATTAATTTTCAACAAAAAGAAAAGAATTTTGAACAAAATAGTTAAATTTCAACAACAACAAAAAAGGTTTGTGCACTTTGTGGGTGATTCAAACCCAATCTATTTTGATTATTAAATTTTCCAATTATGAAAAGAAAACAATCCAAAATATTTAAATACATTTATAAAAAATTGTTCAAATTCACTACATTCTTTTTTTTTAATGTAAATAAAAAGAAAGATTTCTCAAAATAAAATTGAGGTAAAACTATGTAAACTCAATTTAAAGAAATCTTAAATTATTCATAAGCAAACCCTGCAGATTGGAAAGAATCATGAACCAAAAAAATGCATTTTTAACAAAAAGATAAATTTTCAAGCAAACAGTTGCATTGATAGCCAAGAAAGATTAAATTTTTACGATAAAAGATAAAAAGAGGGATTTCCAACAAAAAAGTTGAATTTTCAACCGAAGAGAATTACTTTTTAACCAAATTTTCAGCCACAAGCTTAATTTCCATCAAAAAATTAAATTATACGTTTTTATTTTTTATGTTGGAAAATTTCAGAAAAACGCCCTACGTAATTTGTGAATGTCGTCTAAGCTTCAACTTCAATTTATCGAAAATTCCCCGACTCTTTCATGTTTTTCTTGACATTGCCTATAACCAATTTTAAATTCCCTGACTTTCCAGGATTTCCTGACTTGTAGCAACCCTGATAAAGGATGATGATAAATTATGTGGAAAATTCACTAATTTATTGGTAAATTTTCTTGAAGAAATTTACATTTTCAGAATAAATTGAAACTATTTAAAAGTATGTTAAACACGACAACCATCCTGTTACTAATTTTCGAGAAATTTCATATCTTCTCGAGGATGCAAAATTAATTTAAGCTTATAAGAGGAAAGCTAAACTGTTTAAGTACGGCGATGAGAGAGAACTTGTAATCACGTCTGAACCAGTAAATTTATATCCGAAAGCTGTGAGTTTTCTCAGCATAGGAGAAATCTCTCTGATGCATAAGAAATACCGCGAAAGAGCAAATAATAAAACGACTAAGCAGACTCTGCTCACGTGCGGATTTAAGAAAACCGGCCCTGCCAAGTATCAAAAGCGATTCGTAGACGTCTAGAAGACTTTTTTTTCTTTCCTGAGCCATCCGGATCTTTCAAAGAAGCGAACGAAAGTATGTACGTTAATCCGCGAGAACAACTTCACCAAATTTTCGGTCATTTTGTTCCTTTTCTTCTGTTCCTTTTCTTACGCACCGACTGGCTTTCACTCAGAAAAATATTATCATCCTGTTTCTGTCAGTTATGGTTATACAGTTATCTTGTTAAGATATAGCTTTGTCGTAAAATATTAATGCGAATATTCCTTTTCGAGTATTCATTAGCTGAACCGGATTTAATAAAATCAGGTAATTAAAACTTTGGTCTTGATATACATATTTTTATCTTTAATTTTAACAAGGTGACCAGAAAATCTCAGAAACAAATGCTCGGTAATTTCTTGGGTATCAGAACTTCTTCCCGTTCATTCCAATTTACGATTAAAGGATACAAAACTGAACAATTTATATGTTGAAGCACCCAAAAAATAATTTAAAAATTGTGAAATCTAACAAGAAACGTTCAATTAAATTCAATTAAATTACTGGATTTAATCAGAAAACTAGCTGAACTTTATAAGCACTTTGTTTCGTACCAGGTATCAAGTATATTTCACTAACAAAAAAACTGCTGTTTCTATCTTATACCGAAAATCTTGTTTACAGCAACGAGCATCATTTTAATTTATTAGATTTCAAATATTAAATAAGTTTCCTTTATATAAACAAATTAAAACCTTTTTTTTTCATTTTTTTAATCGCTATGGATAGATCATGAAATGTCATCAAAGGTTTCTCAGTCGATTTATTATTCGAAGCGTCTCAAAAACGCGCACTATTACCTCAAATACAGTACTATTATTCCCAATATCAAAAAAGTTTGTCTCATATAAACAAGGTAAATAATTTTACGTAATTTTTGCCGACTAAATTTTTTTCGTGAATTAGATCATTACTATTTCTTATGAATTAAGCACGTAGTTTAACTTTCAACAAAACATGTAAAAGTTTATATTTCAACCAAGAAAAAATTTTCATTCTGAACCAAAAACAGTTGAACTGAACAAAAAAAGACAGATTTTCAACAAAATAGCTAATTCCACAACCAAAACTGATTCATTTTCAACCAAACAATTGTATATTTAAGAAAGAAAGATTAAATTTCTACCGAAAGATATGAATTTTCAAATCAAAGGACGAATTTTCAACCAAGAAGATTAATTTTCTACTAAAAAAGATGATTTTTCAACAAAATACATAAGTTTTTTTTACCAATTGTTGAATTCTCAACCAAGAAAGTTGAATCTCTATAAAAAAGAAGAATCTTGAACAAATTACTTGAATTTTAAACCAATAAATAGTTGAATTTTTAAACCGAAAAAGATCAATTTTTAACCAAAAATGGAACACTTAACTTTTCATAAACAAACAAAAAATTATTTTCAATCGAAAAAAATTAATCGTCTACAAAATCGTTCAATTTTCTGTCACATTGTTGAATTTTCAACAAAAAAATATGAATTTTCAGTCAAAAAATTAATTTTCAATCAAACACATCTTTCTCGGCTAAAAAAAAATAATTTTTAACAAACAAAAACGAAATTTCATCAAAGTAGTTCAGTTTTCAATCAAATTGATGAGTTTTCAACTACAAATATGAATCTTCAACCAAACAAATGAATTTTTTAAAAAGCAGTTCCACTACCAAACAAGGAGTTGAAGACAATCTAAAATAATGAATTTTCAACAAACAATGTAATAGTTGATATTTTAATGAAAAAGATTTTGATTTAACATAAGAAACAGTTGCATTTAAACAAAAAAGACGATTTTCCACAAAATATATAAATTTTCAACCAAATCGACACACTTTCATCCAAAAAAACGACCTTTTTGTACCAAAAAGAAGACGAATTTTTAACACTATACATGAATTTTCGACCGGATAGTTGAGTTTTCAAATAAAAAAGATAAATTTTAAACAAAAAATTAAAAGCTAAATTTTCACTTGAAAATATAATTAATTAATTAAATAATAAATGTAGGAGTATCTTTAGGAATAATTGAGACATTGTAACTGTTATCAAGATCGAAGATTGGAAATGGATTGGTAGAAGTAGAGCAAAAATGAATATTGAACGTGACCGATTCAACAGTAATTTAATCCCATTTCACGTGTCTTAACCCGTCTTTAACTTCAGATCAATTTTGCACGGTTAAAGAGATTATGGACATCTATATAATTACTAATTAGTCATGGTCGTAAAGTACTGGCTAGTAATAATGACTTCCTTATTTATGAAATTCAACAAATCTTTCTGATGTTATTTTAACATTACTTAAGAATGGTCCGTGATTTTCAAGGGAAATCATTAGAAAGGCAATTATTTCTTGCTTTTCTTTCAATTTTAATAAAAAAATTTCACGTTTGGAGGACCCGGAAGTTAAGTGCATTACTATAATTACTATAATCGCCCTGAATCCAATTTTCCACAATAATCATAGAACCTCCTGAATTTTCAAATTTCCAAACAAAAGCTTAAAAAATTTTTCATTCAAAAACTTTTAATTCAATTGTTCAAGAATACACAAGTTATATAACTGAAACCTTCTAATCTCAATAGGTTTAATTCTAAGGGCTTCAAAAAATATATCTTACAATGAAACATTCAAAACGATAAAGTTTCAATTTCACAAACTTAATTATATAAACTAAATATCGCTACATTTATCGTCGGAAAAAATTCCTAGTGTTTCAAATTCGTTCTCAGTCATATAAGAATAAAAATATATTTTGGTAACTGCAGACTTCAGAGCCCAAAACGCTCTCAAAACAGGGAAAATAAGAGCATTTTCCAACAAAATAGAGGAATGAATTCTTTTGAATAAAATTAATAATTAGCGCTGAAATGCTTAAATACGGTGGCGAGTACATACCTCACAGGTTGTGCGAATTGATAAATTTGTGTATCGAGACAGGAAAAGTCCCAGACGATTGGAGAAAAGCGATTATCGTACCAATATACAAAAGAAAGGGAGACAAAAGCAACTGCAGCAATTACAGAGGTATATCAGCCTACTAAGTACCGTAAGTAAAATATACTCAAAAATACTTATTCGTGGGGTAATGCAAATTACAGAAAAAAATATATGGGAAGTCCAAAGTGGTTTTATGCCAGGAAGATCATGTACAGATCAGATATTTAGCCTAAGACAGATCACAGAAAAAAACCTGAGAGTAGGAAAGAAAGTTTTCTGTGTATTTATTGGCCCAGAAAAAGCATTTGACAAGGTAAATAGAAGTAAACTTTGGGAAGTCCTTAAAGAGTACGGAGTAAATGGAGGGCTCCTGCAAGCAATAAAAACAATATATATACAGGTAGTAAAGCGAGTGTAAGGGTAAATGGTAAATTGAGTGACTCGTTCGATATTATGCAAGGCGTGAAACAAGGATGTGTTATGTCCTCGTGGCTATTTATCATATTTATGGACAAGTGTCTAAGAATGGCCCTCTTCGACGAAGAAGGTGTAGATCTCGAGACAGTGAGGGTACGTGGGTTAGCTTTCGCAGATGACAAGATTGTTATTGCAGAATCAATCGAGGACTTGCAAAGAATGTTGAATAAACTTAATACAAGCATGAAGAACATGGGCCACAAAATTAACGTAAACAAAACAAAAATCATGGTGTTTGAAGGAAAAGGTGAGAAAACAATGTGCAACATTGTCCTAAATGATAAGAGACTAGAACAAGTTGATAAGTACGTATATCTGGCTAGCCTATTCACTAGCGACGGAAAGATAGATGGGCAGTTAGATAAGCGCATAAATGAGGGTAAGAAGGTTATCGGTAGAGCAGGATCCATTCTTAGAAGTGGAAACATATAAAAAAAAGCTGAAATGGCAATATATAGTTCTATATTTGTACCGACTGTGCTATACGGTTGCGAGACATGGACCTGCCAAGAAAAGGATAAGAGTAAAATTAACGCGATTGGCATAAAACCTCTGCGCACAATATGCGAGAAAACACTGATGGATAAAGTGAGAAACAAGTGTATAAAGGTAAAGTAAATGGCAGAATGCCCAGAGGTAGACCGCCGAAAGAATGGTTAGAATGTGTGAATGAGACCTTAATCCAAAGAGACTTAAGAAGCCATAGAAACACGAGATCTTGTATGAAAAAATGCATGGACGTGAATGAAGCTAGGACAGAAAAGTGTGGCGAAAAATAGATTATAAAAAGAATGTGAGTAGAGTGAATGACGCCTGAAACAAAAGACATTGGATACTAATGGGCCCAAGTGGGGAACCACACATAACAATTTTGTGAGGCTCTTCACTTGGGGTGATCGCTAGAGAGATTGATCAGCAACCTGGGTCGGAGCAGTGTTGCTCCTCACCGAGCGAGTCACGCCTACCCCGAAAGGGAAATGGCTTAATGGTATAATAATAATATTGAATTCAATATAAAATGCTTTAAATTCCTATATAATATTACAAGTTGAAATCTATTGCATTTTCAACAAAATAGTTGAATTTTCTACCAAAAGAAATTAATTTTCAACAAAAGAGTTGAGTTTTCAAGTTAAAAAGTTGAGTGACTTAGAAAACAGTTGACTTTTCAATAAAATAATTTCATTTTTAACTAAATAGTCGAATTTTAAATTTAAAAAAACCTCAAACAGTTGCATTTTTAACTAAATAGTTGAATTGTAATTCAACTATAAATAATTTTCAACCTGAAAAGGCACCTTTACAATGAAAAATATAATTTTCAACCGAATGGTCGAATTTTCAAACAAAAAAGATTAAAATTAAAACACAAACAGTTGCATTTTCAACTAAAAAGTTGAATTTCAAACCGAAGAGACGAATTTTATAGAAAAAGGTTGAATTATTCAGCCTAAAAAGGCATATTTACAATAAAAAATGTAATCAATTTTCAACCAAACAGTTGCAATTACAACCAAATAGTTGAACTTTCAATAAAGCGAGACAAATTTTTAACAAAATAGTTGAATGTTTAACCAAATAGTTGAATTTTCGAGCCAATAAGGTAAATTTTCAGAAGATATTTTAATTCTGAACAAAAAAACTAATTTTCAGCCAAGCAAGATGACTTTTCTACCAAAAAAAAACATTAATTTTCTATTCAAAAAAACCTTTGAATATTCGACCAAAAAATATGATTTTTCAACCAAATAATTTAATTTGTAAGGAAATAGTGGATTTTCAACTTACAAGGACGAGTTTTCACCAAAAAATGGTCGAATTAAACAAAAAAATATTAAAATTCAACCGCAAACAGTTGCATTTTCAACTAAATTGTTGAATTTTCTAAACAAACAGAATAATTTTTCAGATGATAGTTCAATTATCAACATAAAAAGATACATTTACAACCAGGAATATAATTTTCAACCAAGGAAGTTGGATTTTCAACCAAATGATTAAACTTAAAAAAAAGTAATCAATTTTTAACCAAACAGTTGCATTTACAACCAAATAGTTGAACTTTCAAACAAAGAGAGGCAATTTTTCAAAAAAAAATAGTTGCATTTTTAACCAAACAGTTGAACTTTCGAGACAAAAGGACCATTTTTTAAAAGATACTTGCATTTTCAACAAAAAATTTAATGTTCAGCCAAGAAAGATGACTTTTCTACCAAAAAAGATGAATTTTATAACCAAATAGGCAAGTTTTCAACAAAGCAGTTGAATTTTCGGCCAAAAAGGGTAAATTTTTAACAAAATGGTTGAATTGTTAACAAAATAATTAAATTTTAAATAAAAAACTTGAATTTTTAACCAAGAGGAATTAAATTTCAACAAAAAAGAGTTGGATTTTCTTAATGGGTTCTATTAATTTAGTTCGCAATTAAGCGAAAAAACGAGAAAAAGGGGGAAGAAGGGGAACACGGAACACTTTTCTTACTCGATAAACATTTCTAAAGCTATTTTATACTATTAAGGACGTTTTATTATGTGCTACTGTTAAAATTAAAACTAACGATTATTTTATCAACTTTAAGGTTTTTTATTGAAAATTAAACAAAATTCTTGGTCATTTTCCGGTTTCCCAGTCCAGTGGCCGCCCTGTGGACTGGGAAATAATGGTTAATTCCTGCTGTTAATATATTTCAGCTGAAAATTTATTATCTTATCAATATTTTCCATCAGAACAAGAGAAAGCCCAATGATATTATGTATGATTTCAAATCACGACTCGTTCATAATAATAAAACAAAAAAATTATCATTAAAAAATAAAATGTTTCATCCTCAACAGACTATATCCACACGAAGAATAGAAACTGAAGTTTTTCAAGGGACCTTTTCACTCGGTGTAAAAATGCTACCAGTGCTCTGCCTTTTCCATTGTTTCTAGTGACTCGCGATTCATTTTCCCAAAATTCATTTTAAATCTGAAATCGGCTTAAATTAAGCTCCTCTTTTCTACGAGTAAAAGCTTAAAAATTTGAGCGCATTTAAAAAAATCGACAGTCGACAAGAATCCGACAAGTGAATAGGACATAGGAGTGTCGCTGACATTAATCTTTGGCGTATGGAATGGAAATAAAATTGCGAGCATTCATGACTGGAATTATTGGGAATAAATTATGCATTACGGTATGCGTATGCGTTCGCACGGCTATACGGGAATATATTTTGCGGCACAACGCACGTGATGTACGAACTCGTCGGGTTATAAATAAAATTTGGATTAATTCAATAGCCCGGCTTGCAAAATGCGGTAATAAAACGAGGAACATAATTCTAAACGACAATGCATGATGTAATCCAAATGAAGTCTAAATACTCAAGGTGCTAAATCTTCCCTTAACATAAAGTATCGATTTCCACATGAATTACTCCTGTTTCTTGAAAGGCTTAACTCTTGGCTTACTGGTCTTGGAAGAATACTGGCCTTAATTCGGAGTGTCGATGGTGGCTTTCAAATATCTCTCGAAAGCCTAAGAAATTCCAGTTGTGGAACATACGTTATTTCGGATTTTAAATTCATCCTCAAGCCTTCAGAACTGAAGAACTTTAACTGGGTGGCCGCGAAAAAAATCATTTTCTAAAATCCCTGACTATTCCGTGACCAATTTTTCATTTTTCCTGACCATTAATATTCAAAGACAAGCATCTTTTGACATTTTTAAGGCAGAATCTTTTATAAATCGAATAAAATAATAAAAGTTCAGATCAAAATTTAAAAATTTGAAACTAATCTATTTATATCATCCAAAAAGACTTTATACCATAAAAGATGAATTTTCAATCCAAAAGGATGAATTTTCAACAATGCAGTTGAATTTTAGATGAAAAAGATTACTTTTTAAAAAAATATTTAAATTTTCAAGAAAATAAATGAATTTTTAATAAAATAGTTGAGGTTTCAACCTACAAAAGTGAATTTTCAGAAGAAGAATTTTCAACTAAATACATGAATTTTCAAACAAATTGTTGCGTTTCAAACTAAAAAAGATCAATTTTTAAAAAAACATGAAAAAGTTCAATTTTCAGTAAAAAAAATAATTAAAAAAATTTTTAATATACCTTGAAAATTTTCAATTTTTCATTTAAGCTTTCAAAGTTAAGCAATTTTTAAGTTCGGACAATAAAAAACTGTTACAGGTTCAAAACAGCATTGAAAATTGGGCAGTTTGAAGATGGAGATATTTGAGAGTGAAAAGTTGAAAAGCTTTACATTTAAGGCCTTCAAAATGTGAAATTTTTAGAGATATTGAAAATCTGTCAGTTTTCAATGTAACGTTCCAAATATAAAAAATAAGAATAAAGGACTTAAGAAAAAAATTCTCAAAACTGGACTTCCGAAATTCTTAAATTATAGAAGATTTAAAAATTGCAAATGCACTAAGCGGGATATTTGAAACTTAATCGAATTCATATCCTCAAATCGATATCAAATGAGACTAAAAATAATGGGTTAGGTTTTTTTACTAAGCCTAAGAATTAAAAAATTCTTTGGTCTACAAAAAAGCCCAATATCTTTAGGTTTTCAAACCCTTTTAAACCTCTATTTAGTTGTCATTTTATATCAAGAAAAATGACTCGCCCGATTGAAGTATCGACGTCTTCATTCGAAAATATGAGGTATGGAAAACATTTTAGATGACTACAGAGAAAATTTAGGAGTGATTCAGCTCAAATTCCTCCACCCATTCTTCATTGAGACGTTCCTATTTTTCACTCCAGAGTCTAGACTTGAAAAATGTGAGAATTTTATGTATGACAATCTTTTATGTGGAATCAGACGTGAAATTTTATGCAATATTTCGTATTCTGAAAGAAATTCAAAAGGATCAATTCAACCTATAAATTTAACTATAAATTCAATAGGTTCAAAAAAAAGGTTCAAATTTTAGACATCATTTTTAAATTGAAAATTATGCAGTTCTGGATGCCTAATTTGAGAAAGTTTTAGTTTTAGTCTTGAAGTTTGAAGTCTTGAATTTGAAAATGTTACTTTAAATAGGTTATTTTATGATTGTTTGATCCGTATTGAAGAGTACAATTTCGATATAAAATTATAAAATTTGATATTGTACAATTGAAGCCACTTGTTAAAAAAGGGTCTAACCAGTAAAATTTCGGTTTCGAGAAAAATCAAAAACAGCGAATTCACATCAATTTTAATTGCTAATCACATATATGCTTTCAAATGAAAGTAATGAACTCTTGCGTATCGTTGTTATGAAATTTTCAGGTTGATTTCCATTTAAATGTAACAAAAAAAAACATTATCATAGAGAGGAAAAGGGATCTAATTATTTTTTCTCCTTATAGATCCCTTTCCCATGATGTATATTCTATTTGCCTTTTTGGGAAATTAAAAACAGTTTCCTGGTTGTCTTCATTTTTTAATAATTTTCCTGTAAACTCTTTTTACTTACGATTCTTGTTTTCAGAACTTATTCTTATTCTTGTTTTTACGATACTTAGATCCGTCTTTGACTATAAAACAACAGACATGATTTGACGCTTTTCTCTTTCTTGAAAAGTTTTTTCTGGATTAACTGTATTTTTTAGGTTTATCAAATTATTATCGATCCATGAGGTTAAATTTATTTTTATTATTTACTTCCATCTACTAAAACACTTTTTATTCAATTTTAAGATTATTAGATACTATTAATATACTTTTTATTACAGAATTTTTTTTTATGTAGTATTTAGTTTCATTCTGACCAAAACAATACTTAGGTCCCTTTTTGACAAAAATCTTCAATTTAAAGTACTCAAAATACAGAAAAAAGCGAGCTTTATTTTGAGTCAGATATTAAAACAAAATTGAGTAGTTGGGTCAAATAACTGTGTTCTTGTGTTTTTAGAAGTCACTTTTCATTTGTTTTGTACATAACTTCGTGAAAAAAATTAAGAACAAGGGACTTCTAAAAATGCAAGAATACCTTTATTGTATCCAACCGATCAATTGTGACGTAGTATTTTTTATCCAAAAAGGAGTTAAATTGAGTTAGGGAGCAAAACATGATAAATCCAATTTTTGAAAAAAAGTAGTTATGCATGATTTTAGCATCTTCAGGACTCTAGAAATATGATTATTGACCCTTGGTTCACAAAAAACATTGCATCTCATTAAAACTGTGCTTTAAAATTTTTGTAACCCTCGAAATAATAGATTTAATAATTCGATAAGATTGGATAACCTATCTAATTATTGAGGAACCATGTCGAATGGATTTATATTTTTTTCGATACTCAATTAAAGTGCCTCCAGTAAACTGGAGGGAATCTTTAAAAAAACAAAGCAGAACAAAAAAATCATTCTGACCTGAAATAACTTCAGTATATTTTTCCCCCGGGTCTGAAAAATTAAGCCACAATCGAGGCCACAATGACAAAAAGGTCTTTCTTTTGAGACAGAAATTATTCCCCATTTGCGATTATTTCCCATCGATTGAATACACCATATAGGACAGGAGCTTAAGGGATCATAGTCTTAATTTCATCTCCGTTTTCTTTTCTGTCTTAAATCGATATTCCTGAGCCAGGAAGCTTTCTTGGATATACTTCCGAGCATAAATCGACATCGGATGGGACGGGAAATCCCTCCAATGACTGACATGACGTGCTGAAGGGACTATGCTTGGTTTGACATACAACTACTTAGGATCCTGAAATTCTGAACGATCCAGTGATTCTGTACAGCTGTACCGAACTACCGACTTAGGGTCAGGACAAAATAACAAACAATCTGGATTCCCTCGAGCGTTAAAAGGACCTTAAGCTTAAGGAGATCCAAAATGGTAGATGGGGGCAATCTGACCAGAAATGGGATATAAAAGGTGTGAAGACGCTGTGGGGGGTTGTCATTGTAGTCAAATATGGCGACTGACCTTCCCCTAAATCTAAAATCTTGAACCGTCCACTTCTCGCCACCACCCGTGTTGTCTCCATGTTGTCCATGCGTGGGAGACCCTTACGATAGTGTATGCATTATTATGGCCCTGTAGGTGTGCAGCTGAAAACATGCACGCATAAAATATGCTGAAGGGGCGCACGGTCAATCGTACCGTGCGTAAAACTCGTCCGTCGGCATGAATGAAAGTTATCTGGAAAGGTAAACACTCTGGTTCTGGTCGTCATCCTTCAAACTTCAAGGGAACTTTCTGTTTGAACTACACACACAAATTGCAGGGAGCATTTTTATTCAGAGTGTCAATTGTGAGCTACATATGATTTTTAGTGACAATTTTTTGAGAATTTAATTACAATGAAATTATTATTCAAAGATCAAAATCACTTCTGGAAAATTCGTGTCGAATAATCAGAAAGTATCATTCTCCAAATGTTTTCTTTACTTCGGTCTTAAGATCAATGAAAACTCGTGGTTATAATCCACCAAAAATCAAACTTTAATTTTTGAAATATTGAAAAACAAAAAAGACGTATTTTTGGATTTCATCAATTAAAGTATGACTTATGGTGATTTTATCCATGAGTTTTAATTAATCGTAAGATTGAAGTAAAGAAACACGTTCTCTAAAGTCTAAGGCCTAAAGGAAATTGTGATTCTTTTTTTTGGTAAAGAAGGTTGGTGGATTCTATTCCATTTAAAAAAAAAATTAAGTCCCAATACATTATGAATATAGTTTTGTATATGAACGTTATTTTCTAATATTGTTCATCTTCTTTTTGTTAATAATTCCTGTAAATTGTTGATAAACTAAGGTTATTCTTATCACAAGTCTTCAGATATAATTACAGTAAACTGCTCGTGACCGGAAACCAACATCTGAGGATGATAGCTCGGACGCGCGTATAATCCTCAAGATACCAGAACGTGAAGATAATCCCGAGAAATTCCTGTGCGCACGAGTCAATAATAATAATTGGTCGTTTGAAATTGGAATCAATCAGCGAAAATAACGCAGGGTTCGAAATACATACACGCGCGTAAAACGAATAAGCGATCACGTGGAATGCCAATGAGTTATAATGGCAGATGGCGCATCGTGCCTCAGGGATCGCACCAAGCGTAAAATCCGCGCGAATTAATTATTATAAAACTTTATTTCCAGTGACGGGTTCGTTCAACGAGAAATGCTTGTGAAAAAATGCAAAGGAGAAATAAAAATATTAACTGAAATGACAACGTTGAAATCTCAATAAGTTTCATAACACATTGTGGGCTGATTGTACAATAGGAGGAAGATAGAATTAATAAAAAATGCGCAATAAGTAAATATTTGAGCAGGGTGGCCGAAAAAATTTCTTTTTGAATTTTCTGACTTTTTCTTGATATTCTCTAACTAATTTTTTATTTTCCTTAACCATTAATATTTAAAGACCAAAATTCTAATCTTGTACTATTTTTCGAGACATTTTTAATATACCTATAGAATCTTTTATAAGTGGAATGAAACAATTTTAAATTCAAATGTTTACTTGAGAAAACTAAAATACTTAAACTGAAAAAGTTACCAAAAGTGATTAATTTCTAAGCCAAAAAGTACCTAAAAGTGACATATGTGCATTAAAAATGTAAATAATGTTCTTTTAAACTTGAAAGAATTTAAAAAAAAAACGATTCATAAGACTTCAAAAACATTCAAGTTAAATTCAAAAGAAATGCATTTCAAAAAATATTTGGAAATCTCTTCTCATTTTTGAAACCCTACAAAATCCCTCACTCTTAAATATTAAAAAATCCTGTGAAATTATATAGAATTTGATATTTCCTGAAATCCTGGAAAATTTACTAAAATACCTTTGAGAGCTTTTAAAATCACTGACATCCTCAGAAATTTTATAAAATCCCTTGAAATCTCTTAAAATATCTTAAAATCTTATAGGTCCTGTAAAATCGTTCCATATCCATTAACAATTTTCAAATCTTTTTAAAATGCCTTGGAATCTTTTAAAATGACCTGAAATATTTTTTGACATTCCTTCAAATTATTGAAGTCATGAAAATTCCTTGGAATCTTTTGAAAATTCCTAAAATATTGCAAGTCCCTTGAAATCATTGGAAATCCCGTGAAAAGTTATTCTTCAAAATGCCATGGAATCTTTAAAAATACCCTAAAATTGTTTTAATTCTTCTAAATTATTTCAAAATATTGATATTTAGTAAAGATATACCTCAAGATATTTTAAATGCTTTAAAATCTTTTGACATTTCTGGAAATCGATTGAAAATACTTTAAGATAAAATATATCAAATACTTTAAAATCCTTTGAAATTCCTTGGAATTTAAGAAAATATCTTAACATCTTTTGAATCCATTGAAATCCCATTAAATTACTGAAATCAACCAAAAATGTCTTGGAATCTTTTAAAATACCCTAAAAAATATTTTAAATCCTTCAAAAACTTTTGAAATATTTTGCAATTTTTTAAATCTCTTGAAAATTCCTTGGAATTATTTTAAATAAAGTAAAATATTTAAAGTCCTTTGAAATCAATTGAAAATGCCTTGCAAAGTTTGTAACATCCCTTGGAATCTTTTAAAATATCCAAAAACCTTATAGGACGTATAAAATCGTTCCATAGCTTCCTAAATTCTCTAAAACCTCATGAAAATTATTTCAAATCCTTCAAAGTCAATCGAATTCTCAAAAATTTCTAGAAAATTTTTTAACCCCTTGAAAATGGCTTGGAATCTTTAAAATTACCCTCAAACATTTTGAATCCTTTAAAACATTTTCCAGCTGTTTAAAATTCCTTGCAAGTTTCAAAAATACCACAAAATCTTTTAAATCTTTTGGAATACCTTAAGATTAATGATATCTATTAAAAATTCCGTAGAAACTTTAAAATACCGAAAAATATTTCAAATCCTTTGACATCTTGCGAAACCCTTTAAAACTTTTCAAATATTTAAAAATTCCTTGGAATGTTTAAAAGATTCAAATCTCTAAAATTCTTTAAAATCTCTTAAAATTATTGAAATCTATTAATAATTTCCTGATGGAATCTTTTAAAATACCCTAAAATATTTCAAAAGAATTCCAGAAAATTCAGAAATAGCTATAGATCTGAATTCTATAGTGGTTCACCCATCCGTGAATTTATTGAAAGAATAATGTGACTAAGGTGATTTAGGTGATCTTTCCATTTTAAAAAGTGACAATACTGACTTTATTTAAAAAAGTGACTTATATGTGATTAAGGAAAAAATTGATTAAAGTGACGGTGTAGCAGCCTTGATTATTCTTGAGGTTACTTAAAATGCTTCTTAAAGAAATTCCCTGACTTTTGCAATGTTATTTTTCAAAATTCTTAACTTTTCCCTGATTTCCCATACTGCAGCCACCCTGGATTAGACACCAGATTAAATTTGATACTGTCTTGACTCTTGATGGAGAATCGACCTGATGTCGACGTTGAGTTTATCTAAAACCTGGGAGCGGTCCAGCTTGTAAGCCTGACTTGTCACACATACACATATATATATCTACTATAGACGTAACACGGGAGAAGTCTGGACAAGGCTGAATCTGATCTTTCCACTGATTATTCCTAGATTTACGATCACGCCGGACTAAATATGCGAATTTACACGCACCTTATGTGTTCGGAAGTATATAATCTTTCGGGTGAAAGTATTTCTTGTAACATTAAAGCGAAATATTTTTATATATGGACTATAACACTTTGTCTCTTCACTAAAAATATCGGCAGTACACGGAAAAAAATTGTAGGTGAAAAAGTGACGAACTTGCAGCTATAGGTCTCGGATGCGAGAAAAAAATGAAATATTGAACCTTATTTTTATGAGAGATATAAGGACAAATTGCAAACTTTTTTATGAACAGCTCGAATTTTCTACGAACAGTTCCGGAAAATTTCAGACTTCAATATATAAGAAAAACCATTTTATTTGTGCGATTTGATTGATATAATTTATCAATTCACAACTCTGAAGAAATTGAAGAATTTTTAACTAGAAACGTTCAAAAATTTAATCTTTCTAAAAAAACATTCGTAATGAAATAATTTCAAATTGGAATTGAAATTAAAACGTTCTTTTCATTTAGGTTTTATTTCAACACAGAAAAATCTAAGGGTAAAAAGTGATTCATTATTTTGAATGAATTCATTCAAACATTTTAACTAATTTTCAAACTTTACGTGATTGTTTACAAAATTTTATTACTTGAATCTTGAATAATTATTTTTTAGATAATTAATCTTGGAAAATTCAATTTTATAGTTTGAATTTCACATTTTATACTTATATATGAAACTTTGAATTTGACATTATATGAATTGTATTCGTAATTAATTTTTTTTTTAATGTCGCTTATTGTTACGAATTTTTCAAAAACGGTTGAATTTTAATAAAGCATAGCATATTCTTTCGCGGAAAAATTACCTACAACTCTATACTGTTTCTAATTTTGAAAATAAATAAATAAACTTTAAATGTAGTTATTTGTTTAAAAAAAATTGTTATAACGATTTTAGCCATAGAAAAATTTTCTTTCACAATTAGAAACAGTAGAGTTGTAGAAAATGTCTTCCCCGAAAAAAGCTATTATTTATTAAAATTGAATGAATTTTCAAAAAATAGTAAGAAGCGATAGTAAGAAAAAATTCAATTGCAAAGAACATTCTTCAAATAAATATTTTTTGTCAGTTCTTACATTTTTTCATCTGAAAGAATGTTTTTTATTTGGAATTGCATCATCAGTAATATCATTTTGATCCTGGAAATCATAGAAAAACTATTTTTTTCAGAGATCTGATTTTTAGCACGACAACTTCCTCAATCAAAAATGCTCTATTGTTTAAGGTTTTAATCTTTTTTTATAATAAATGTTTAACTTTTAAGGCTTTCGATCTCAAATAGTAAAATTATTAAACTCTTAAATTTGAAATTGTTTATGTTTTATGTATTTACATTTAAAGTTAATGTTTTTAATTTTTAATGTTTAACAATGAAATGGTTTATTTAAAAAAGGTAAAATTTCAAATTATTTAACCTGGAACGTTTTGTAGGTGAAAATTGTTAAATTTCAAACTCTTTTAATTTGATAATGAGCGATGAAAAGGATGTTGCTTCACACAAATGGAATTTCCTCTTAAGTTTAAGGTTAATACTGTTAACAAAATTTTTACTTGTCACAAAAGGAATATTTTGCAGCAAAAATTATACTTATGTAATCAACTACACCTACTCTTGCAGCTAAATAATTCTCTTTTTGTAAAAAAGATATCCACGTGGTTCAAAACAAAAGAGGCAAAAGGACAAAGATTTTGTTTCAAGGCAACTTTATTTCTGAGTCTCAAGAGTTCAAATAATTTCAAATTGGAACAGAAATTCAAAATAGTTTCAAATTGAACTTTCAACAAAATTCCGGTCAAGTGGCCGCTATCCTAGTATTTTTTTAAGAAAATCAAAAATAACACTGAGCACATAGAAAGTGAATCAAGAGGCATATAGCAATCTAGACAAATAGAGAAAGATGAAGCAGGTGTGCCCAATATCTTTAAGAATGTCACGAGAAGTACGTACGTGGCTCTTCCACGATATCCATCAAAGGATCGAAACACTCGAGTTCTTCCATCAAGTATTTTCCAATGCTTGTACTCGGCGCTTTTTCAACGGATGGAACTGATCCTATCATACCTATAAACTATAGGAAAGACATTTTTTATGAACGATCATTTGTCTTTACGGAAAATATATAGGTACATCTTTATAGAAAGCAAAGATTAAAGGATGAAAAGAAGGTAGAAGAAAACGTTATATCGCGGAGAGAAAAGTGTCTGCTAATCTTACAGAATGGTGACAGGATGCAATTTTTGATAAAGTTTACAGAAAATCCTGTGAGAGTTGCGGAATTTTTGGTATAATTTACCGAAAAATTCGGTAAGATTTACAGAAAATATCCGTAAATCCGTAAGATACATAAAAATTGTGTAAAGATTACAGAAAATTTGATAAGATCTACATAAAAAGCTATGATGTCAAAATTTTAACATCTAGGACCCCTGCAACATTAACAGATTTTGATAAAACTACAGAAAAGTTCGATTATCTTATACTATTTTTTTGAACCCACTGATTTTACATATTTTTTCACTAGGACGCGTGATTTTTTTGGGAGATCCTGGAAGAAGGGTTCGGCGTGAGTGGGGGAGGGATGTGGCCATCACCCACTCTCTTCCACCTTTCTAAGGTCCATGATTTAAATTTTAAAATGCTCAGCACTACTTAGGATGCGGTGATTTTTTTGGGGGTCCCTGGAAAAAGGCTTCGGTGTTAGTGTCAGGCCTCACAGTACATATGAGATAAAATATAGGGACGAAAGGGTACTTTTTGTCACGCTCATAGGGTACTTTTTTCGCGCTCAAAAGGTAAAAAATTCAGGATAAATTCATAAGACATCAAAACAATTCAAGTTAAATTTAAAAAAATTCAAATCAATTGGAAAAAAAATTTTAAATCAAAAAATTCCATTGATTGCCGTAAAATTAGAATAGATTTTGAGACATTTAAGGTAAACAAGAAAAATTGAATGAAATTCATAAAAATTCAAGATGAATTTTAAAAAATTCAAAATGAATTTTAAAAAATTCAAATGAATTGAAAACAATTTAAAAATATGAAAAAATTTCATTGAATTCAGTAACTTTAAAATGAGCTTAGAAAAATTTGAGGGAATTCAAAAGAATTTAATGAAATTCCTAAGAATTCAAGGTGAGGTTAAAAAACTTCAGGGCCAATTAAATAAAAAGTTTTAAAAATTCAACAAAATCCACTGATTAGGCAGAATTGAGTAAATTTAGAAGAATTTAAGTGAATTACAGAAATCCAAGAGAATTCCAAAGAAATTAAAATAATTTAGGGTAAATTAATAAGAATTTATGGTGAATGCCAAAAAAATAATTTCAAATCTCATCAAATCTTTGATACCCCATTAATTTCTAACCAAAATAGTGACTAATGACTACAAAACAATTCAAATGAATTGGAAAACAAATTTTAAATCAAAGAAATTCCACTGATTACAATAAAATTTGAGTGAATTTAGAGAGAATTCAAAACAATGCAAGAATATGAAAAAATTCATTGAATTGAGTAACTGTGAAATAAGTTCAGACAGCTTAAAGAGAATTTAAAAGAATTGGATGAAATGCCTAAGAATTTAAGGCGAGTTTTTAATTCCTCAAGATGAATTAAACCAAAACTTTTTAAAAATCCACTGAATTGAGTAGAATCGAGTGAATTTAGAAGAATTCAAAATTTTTTACAATAATTCAGGATAAACTAATAATAATTCAGAGCGAAGTCCAAATGAATTGCAAAAAATATTTGAAAATCTCTTGAAATCTTTGAAACTCTACGAGAGCCCTCACTTCTTGTGAATAAATTCTTCGAAATCCATTAAGAAATTACATGAAATCTGATGATACTTTCTGAAATCCTGGAAAATTTATTAAAATACCTTCAGAGCTCTTAAAATGTCAAAAAGTCATTAAAATCTTCGAAAATCTTATAAAATTCCTTAGAATCCTCTAAAATATCCTATAACCTTACAGGTCCTGTAAAATTCTTCCATATCTTCCGAAATTCTAGGAAATTCTTCAAAACCGCATACAAATTTTTAAAATCCCTAAAAACTTTTTAAAGACCTTGAAATTTTTTAAAGCCCTTGAAAACGCCTGGAAATCTTTTGCAATACCCTTGAATATTGTATTTGAATAAATACCTTAAAATATTTCATATACTTTGATCATTTTATCAATTGATACTCAGGATCAAGTAAACAGAAATTGAAAAAAATATTTAATCCATTGAATTAAGTAGAATTGAGTAAATTCGGAAGAATTCAAGAAACTTAAAAAAAAAGAATTCTGAAGAATTAAAAGGTTTCAGGATAAATTGATAAGAATTCAGGGTGAATTAAAAAAAATAATTTCAAATCTTTTCAAATCTTTGAAACCCTACGAAATACCGCCCTTCTCGTGAGTAAATTCTTTAAAATCTACTAAAATATTATAAAATCTCGTGACATTCAATGAAATCTGATGATATTTCTTGAAATGCTGGAAAATTTATTAAAATACCTTGAGAGCTTTAAAAAACCCTTAAAATAATTGAAAACGTCAGAAACCTTGTAAAATATCAAGAAATCTTTTAAAATATCTTAAAACCTTATAGGTCCTGTAAAATCGTTTCATTTCTTCCGAAATTTAAGAAAATTCTTTATCCTAAAATATTTTAAGCGCTTTGAAATCCCTTCAAATTAATAATAATAATAATAATAATAATAGTAGTAGAATTCTTTGGAATCTTTTAAAATCCCCTAAAATATTTAAAAATACCTTAAAATCTTAAAAATCCCTTCAGGTTATTGAAATCTATTCAAAATTGTTCGGAATCTTTAAAAATACCCTGAAATATTTCAAAATAATTCAAGAAGGCGAACCCCATTTTCAGAGGCCTCAAGAAAAATCGGGGACCATTGGAAAGGCACTTTCTCGAGGGCAACACCTTTTTCGGCCAGATTCGTGATCAGCGTGAAAACGTAAAATATGTGAGATTAAACAAACTTTAAGGTAATTTTACCCAGATTTTTTTTTGCATAGGAAAACTGAAAATTGATGGAATTAATAATTTAAAAAATGTCCATTAAATTCCTTACAACGCAACATTTTTTTCATAATGTAAGAAAGTTTTTCCAGTCTGGTAAACGAAGTTGCAAACGACCGCGAGTAATGGTGGCAACCTTCCTCTCCACAATTTTAATGTTTGCTACCATAAATACATATGTTATGTGCTGTAAACTCCTACGATGCGTCCTCACACGAGTGGCGTGGTGGTGTAACTACTTATCGAAAGGAAAACAAAGTCCGGAAATATCACAAGTACGAAACGACGAAGCAGACGGAATTTATGAGTGCCTCTTTTGCAACCCTAAAACTAATAAAAAAGCCACCGTGTACTCGAGTATTTTTCAAGTACGTTGTCGGATGTTTTTTTTGTGCAATTTTAGATTTCTACACGCATATCGTGTTAAATTACAAATATTTGTAGTGACCAATATTCATGAGAATATTCGGTTATACACTTATACCTCGTATTAGAGAATTTCACACTCTTGAAAAAGAGCGTCACTTAAAATTTATCAGAGTGTACACTCAAATCGTGGAAAAAAAATCCTTGACAATTCCAGGTTTTTTCCAGTATCTCAAGATTTTTCCAGGAATAATTTTTCGCAGTACGGAGCCATTCAAGTATTTCACATTTTTCTAAACAATCGACTCGGAATATGTATACAATTTCGCGATTTTATTATAAATAACTTTTTTTTTAATCCTTGCAAATATCTAAATATGTAAAAATAGTACTATTCCTACGTACAATTAAACCAAAGTCTCATTAATTTTCTACTAAAAAAGACGAATTTTCAACAAAATACAGAATTTTTCAAAAAATTAATTGAATTTTCAACCAAAAAAGATAAAATTTCAACCAAAAATGGAATAGTTCAATTTTCAGGTAAAAAAATAATTTTTACCAAAAGAAAAAAACAATTTTCAACCAAAGTAATGAAGTTTCAACTAAAATGATGAAGTTTCAACTGAAATAGTTGAATTCTATATTCTAAACAAAAATATGAATTTTACAAATAAAATTATGAGCCTTTAACTGAAATAGTTGAATTGTCAACCCAAAAGATAAATTTTAAACCAAAAAGTTTAATTTTCTATCAAAAAAAGACAAATTTTCAACAAAATACATGAATTAAAAAAAGTTGAATTTTCAACTAAAAAAGATAAATTTGTAACCAAAAATAGAATAGTTCAATTTTAAGTTAGAAAATTAATTTTAAACAAAAAATGGGAATTTTTAAAGAAATAGTTAAATTTTCAACCCAAAAGATGAATCTTCAGCCGAGAAGATTGATTTGCTACCAAAAAAGATGAATTTTCAAGAAAATACATGAATTTTTAAACAAATAGTTGTATTTTTAACTAAAAAAGAGGCACTTATAACCAAAAATTGAAAACTTATATTTTTAGTTCAAAAAATTAATTTTCTAACAAAAAAAAAACGAATTTTGAACAAAATAGGTAAATTTTTAATCGGAAGACTTAAATATTCATTCAAAAAAATTAATTAAAAAAAGAATTTCAACACATAAGTTAAATGTTCAAAAATAAAGAGATGGATTTTCAGTTAGAATAATGAATCTTCAAAATTTAGGAATTTTAAATTAGATTAAAATCAAATTCAAAATCCTATTCAACGTCCAATAGTCAAGTTAATGTATAGAATTCCTGAAAATAAAACAAGACTCCAACGACCAAATTTGGACAATTTGCTCCTATTATAATTAAAAAAAAATTTTTTTTTTTGGACAAAAATAAAAAAGTGGTCGTTGGATTCTTGTTTTATTTTAAGGAAATCTATACATTAATGAATCTTCAACCAGGTAGTCGAATGTTTAAACGAAAAAGATAATTTCTCAACAAAAATGGTTATATACTTGATATTTCAATAAAAAAATATTTAAATTGTAAATAAAAAACAGACGAATTCAATCAAAGAAGAATTTTTGACAACAGATGAATTTTCTAAGGACTTTTCAGTCGAGAAAGAAAAAAATTTCAACCAAGCTTTTGAATTTTCAAGCAAAAAGATGATTTTCAACTAAGAAAATTCATTTTCTATAAAAAAGGAAGAATTTTCAACAAAATACATGAATTTAAAACCAAATACTTGGATTTTCAAATGAAAAAAATAATTATATATACAAATTCCCTGACAATTCCAGGTTTTCCAGGTAAGTAGACACCCTGTGTATATAACGATTTATCGGAAATTACTAACTTTTCTTATTTTACATATTATGAATCATTTATGAATACCAAGATAAATAATGAATATTTGTAATTATTTCACTGAAGAAAATGTTTACAAAGTTTAAATGCTGTTTATTTTATTCAAACAAATTTTTATTTACATTAAAGAAACTTTATTTGAATCAAATCAAATGTATTTAAATTCAACCAAAACTATGTGTAAAATAAACAAACATTGATTTTACCTCATATCAAAGAAATAATATGTTTGAGTTAAGCAAAGAATCTCTTTGTTTTCAAGAAATGTTGTGTGAATCAAATCAAATTTGTTTAAATCAAAGAAAAATTATTAAATTCAAATATACGTTTTGTTTGTAGCAAACACAGTGTATTCAAAGGATATTTTTTGTTTGGATCAAAAAATTGTCTCAGTGTTGATAAGTAAAGATTTAATAATTACTACCCGGCGTCTTCTAAAACATTCGGCATTATTTCTTTAGATCCTAATATACTTTTGACAGGGTTTCTAAATGAAAAAAAATCTGCCCGCTTCGCGGGCACATTCTCATGGCGCGCTTCGCGCGCGGCTCGCTTCGCTCGCAAGTTTGAGCGCGCCTAGGGCGCGCGACTGTTGGATCTCGCGCTTCGCGCTCGATCATATATTTATCTCGCGCTTCGCGCTCGATTATGTATTCACCTCGCGCTACGCGCTCGGGCGTATTTGCATCGCGCTTTACGCTAGGCTCCTCTAGATTTTTGCACTTCGTGTTCGACTTCGATGAAAAGAAAAAGTTTGTTTGCAAATATTATAAAATTATCAAAACCTCTACATATTAAGTGATTGTTAAATTTATTTTTATTTCAGACTGAAAAGGAACTTTATTTACTCAAGGTTCTATCGACCTTAAGGAACACATTCTCATCCAGACACTCGCGCTTCGCGCTCGATATTTGATTTGAAAATCATTTGAACCGTATGATAGAAACAAAAAAGTTTGAGCGCACTTACGGCGTGCGATTTGGTAAATACACTGAGCGCGCACTTTGTGCTTCGTGTTATATGTTCTTCATATACAAATTACTAAATTTGTATTTGATTTCAAATGAAAAGTAATGATATAATTCAGGCGACAAATTTTATTAGTTAACATTTTATTTTAGCCTGTGCCGTTTATCAAAAAAGTTAATTTTTTCATTTTGAATATATTCTTACCACAAAAATTGATTACGGGTTTGTAAGTCTTTTTTGAATGCACAATTTTTGTTCATTTATATGTTTTCGTACCTTGCATTGTTTTTTCAAAAATTTGATTTTTTTTACTGTCAATGTTATTTTCGCGAATAAAACAAAAACCACGCATCCTATCGAAACATGAGTCACAATAAATTTATACCTCTTCCTTGGATGAACAAATTTTGTTTCGGTCATTTTTTCGTAGCTGGTAATATTCGTCTGAAAATTTGATTTTTCTATTTTCAATGCTGTTTTTTACGAATAAAACAAAAACTACGCGTCATATCAAAAAGTGAATGATAAAAAATTTGTAGATCTTTTTTAGGTGCACAATTTTGGTGAGATGATCTTTTCTGGTATCTTGCATAGTTTGACAGCAAAATGGCTTTTTTGATTTTTCATTAATTTTTTGTGCGATCAAAATTTGAATTTTTTATTTTTCAAAAAATTCAAAAAGTTGTTATGAAAATATTATAGGGTGTTCAGGAATCAACGTTTTTCTCCTCTTGACTTTTTTTCATATCGTGCGTTTTTCGGCTTAAAATGTTCATTTTCGTTTGTTTTTTGGAATTTTGAAAATGCTATAACTCCAGTAATTTTTTTTTATCACGAAAAGTCATAAGAATATTTTGTTCGTCATTTTGCGTACTACTAATAACCGTACATAGAATTTTCAAATCTTCAAAAAAACTGGTCTCAAAAATTTTCAAAATGTGCTCACTTTTTGGATTTTCATCCAAAATAGCTGGTTAACGAACTCGTTCTCTATTTTTCGGCCATAAAAAAGTGTGCCAAAGCTCAATCAAATCTGATCATTTTTTCGAAAGTTATCGTGGCTACAGACAGACAGACAGACAGACAGACAGACAGACAGACAGACAGACAGACACATT
>CAKNYM010053245.1:395773-416410 GCA_932195095.1 Andricus curvator
TTTTCTCCTCTTGACTTTTTTTCACATCGTGCGTTTTTCGGCTTAAAATGTTCATTTTAGTTTGTTTTTTGGAATTTTGAAAATGCTATAACTCCAGTAATTTTTTTTTTATCACAAAAAGTCATAAGAATATTTTGTTCGTCATTTTGCGTACTACTAATAACCGTACATAGAATTTTCAAATCTTCAAAAAAACTGGTCTCAAAAATTTTCAAAATGTGCTCACTTTTTGGATTTTCATCCAAAATAGCTGGTTAACGAACTCGTTCTCTATTTTTCGGCCATAAAAAAGTGTGCCAAAGCTCAATCAAATCTGATCATTTATTCGAAAGTTATCGTGGCTACAGACAGACAGACAGACAGACTACAGACAGACAGACACCTTCGTAAAAATCGTTTTTTCTGACTCAGGAGGTCTCAAAACGTGGAGATTTGATGAAAACCGACTATGTCAAATTTTACATAAAACCAATACCTTCTCATTAGAATGAGAATGTAAAAAACTACCTATTTATACGACCAACAGTTACTTCTTTGACATAAAATAATTTTTTGTCTCATTATCATCGTCATTTAGGCATCATTTGTATGACTACAGATCTTCCAAAGTCGCCGGGAACGACATTCCTGGATTGGAATCAAGGAACATTACCATTACGTATTTTCACATTCGTAACAACATAGCCTACCAAGTTTCGTCTCTTTACTGATGACTGCATTTTTCACTGTCAGGGCATCGTTCGTTAGGACATTTCCGCGTTCCGTGAAGTTCAAACCAAGCGGCTTACATTTTTTTCTAAATTACCTTGTATATCTGCCTTGAGCAATTCGGAAGGCGCTTTCGAGATTCGGTCCTTTTATGTTTTGTACTTAAAAGTTAAAACCAGTATACTTTTTCTTCCCGCGGACATATATTGCTAGCATTCAGGTTGAACGTGATTTTAACTGGATTCTTTATAATAAAAGAAAATATAAGATTTTATTTTACTATATTTTTTTACGAGATTTGACTGTACGCAGATAAAATAACAAAACGAGATGTAATGATATTTGTATGGTTTCGAGATAGAGACCTACGGGGTGTATCAAAACAGATCCATATGCCAATATTTGTCTGTTTGCAGGCTATGTCTATATGGAATGTTTGATATTGACTTTCCACGCGCTCCTATTGATATTATGCTCTTGATACACTTACACATGTACCAATCCATAGACTATTTTTTTTAATATCAGTTAATAAACGAATTAGTATTAGAATTGTAATAACAAAGGCATTCTTTTTTGTTTTGAACCGAATGCAAAGAATAAGATTAATGAACCAAAAAGAACGTTAATAAAAATACTTTAGAAAATTTACATATGTACCCCTTATTATGGTTATGAAACTACTATGAAAGGAAATTATCTGTAAATAAAATTATTATCAGGGTAACTACTTGAATCTCACAAATGAAGTTAACTTCAAAAGTAAAATAGAAAAAGCTTGTGGGAAAGAAATGCTTTATTTTTAAATGTCTTGAAGCCTTCATAATTTAATAATTTAAAATTTTAATTAGGTGTCGTGCCAAAATCAGATCTCTAAAATAAATAGTTCTTCTATGATTTTAAGAATCAAAGTAATATAACTGATGACGTCATTTCAAATAAAAATTATAAATATAAATAAATAAATATATGTATATATATATATAAATAAATATAAATTATATTGAAAACATTTTTTTACTTACCAAAAGTATTTATTTTAACAATGTTTTTTCAATTACATTTTTTCCTACTATCTCGCTTCTTACGAATTTTTCAAAAATGGTTGAATTTGAATAAATGACGGTTATTTATTTCAGGAAAAACATGATGTACAAGTCTCCAGTTTCCATCTTTAAAAGTGAACTTTTCTATTACTAAAATGATTAAAACCATTTTTTTCAGAATTTTTTTTTTAACAAATAACTATATTTGCAGATTATTTACTTATTTTTGAAACTGGAAAGAGTAGCGTTGTAGAGAATGTATTCCATGAAAAAATAAGCCATGATTGATAAATGTCAACCATTTTTGAAAAATCGGCAAGAAGCGACAATACAAAAAAACTAAATTACAAAAACTAGTGTTAAAATAATTATTTTTCGTAAGTTTTAAACATTGTTATAAAAAACAATATTTTTTCTTTCATAAGACATGACTAATAATATCATTTCAATTATTCAAATAATAAAATACTTTCTTCAGAAACCTGATTTTTAGGATGATAACTACCTTTAGCGCTTAATTTTGAATATCGCAAAAGTAAAAATGTTTATTTTCAAATTGTTAATTTTTAAGGAGTTTAAAATATGCAAAAATTGTTCATTTCAAATTGTAGATACAGTTATCAATCTTGAAGGCTTGAATTAAAAATTTATAATTTTTGAAATCTTTCAATTTAAGATATGTATAGTCTTCATATTGAAAATTGATCAGAAGAATTAAAGGATTCACACACAAGATAAAGTTGTTCAATTTAAATGTAAAATTTTCTAATTTGTGACGTTCCAATCTCAAATTATTCAATTTTCAATAGATTAATTTTGAACGATTTTTAATTTGAAATCAAGCAATTTTGAATATTTCAATTTCAGATGTTTTAATTTCAAAAATTTTACATTTTAATTCAATTTGAAGTTATTCAGTCATAAATGATTTCAATATTTCAAAAATGAGGAATTCTGACCTACATAGAATCTCTTAATCAAGAAATCAGCCTAATCATTAAAATGTAATTATATTGTTAATAACATTACTATTCTTGAAAATGTGTATAAAAAATATGTTTTGCTTATACCTGTTTTTTCCTGCTTATGGTAACTTACATATAAAATAAAAAACTTTTAAATCATTTGTTCTCGCAACAAATCTGTAAAAATGAAAGAGGGGAAATGTGCCAAAAAGTTTGGAAAAAAATCTTTAGAAAGCGGAAAAAATGTCCATATTTTGTAAAAATCATAAAAGATATAAAAAGTGACTCACTATATAAGTAGGATTAAAATAAATATTAAAATATGAAAATTTAAAAATCTTTTACGCTTATTTAATCGAAAAATTACAAATTAAGATGCTTGAAAACGAAAATGGTAAAATTGAAGCCTTCAAAGTTCAAAAAATTTTAATTTGAGAACTTAAAAAATAAACGATTCTAGAAAGAATCTCGTGTTGCGACTTATTTTCAAAAAAATATGGTTACTCAGATATAATGTTTCTAGATGTTCCCCGGATCAAATTTCATTACTCGCATGAGCTGATATTTGATTCATTTTACAAAAATCATTCTTAAATGTTGATAGGATGTAACCAAAATAGCATATATGCAACAAATTTCAAAATGTGTTCAATGTAAATTATTTAATGAAAAAACTATTAATAGATTGAAAGATCCATATAAAATTAAATTGAAGTGTGTTCAAATATTATTTCAGTCTAAAATATTCCATTTTCAACCCCTGAAATTTAATTTTTTTTTAATTAAAAAAAGGACATTTTTTGCAAAATTAGGCAATATTTGACGGTTTATTAATAATTAATAATAATTATTATGGTATGGCCAACGGCCATACCACGCTGAAAAACCCAGTTCTCGTCAGATCACTGAAGTTAAGCAGCCTTGGACGCGGTTAGTACTTGGATGGGTGACCATTCAAGAATACTGACATGAGTGCTGTTGGCACATCGTGGGTGTGGTGAGCCCACACTTGTAGTTATTTATAACTACAAGAAAAACCTAGAAACACTACCCGAATCGGGTAGTGTCACGCCTACCCTGAAAGGGAAATGGTTTAATGGTATAAAACAATTATAAATCAAATATGCAAACAATTTGAAACTGAATTGTTTCAAATAAAAAACATTTTAATCATTAAAATTTCAGAGTGCTAAATTTAAACTTTAAACGTTAGAATTTACATTGTTTCATTTTGTTGAATTTTTAATTTTTAAGTGAAATTTTTGAATTTTTAAGTGTAAATAACAAATGAAGAATGATTGATTTCAAAAGACTAAAAATACAAAAAATTTAAATGCTAATTTAAAAAGTATTTAGTTTTAAACGAAATTTAAACTCGATGAATTTTTAATGATTCTAACTTCCAAAAAATGATATAATTTTTAACATTTGGAAATTTATTCATTTATTCTTCAATTAGAGCATTGAACATAATAACGTGGGTTTATATTTTTAACCAGAAATCTTTCAACTGTTAAATTTATGAAAGTTAAAAATGTCAAATTTGGTAGTTTCATGGCATTACATTTTCAATTGTTTATAATGTTGAGAGCTTCCATTTTATATGTGTAAATTATTGAGCGTTTAAATAAAAAAAATGTTATGCTTTGATTTTAAAAATTTAAAATTTAAAAGAGTTCCTATTGAGTACTTTAATTTTCAGTTTAGTTTTGATTTGATTACTTTAAATGACAACATTTTCAGCTTTAAGAGTTCAAATTTTTTAATTTCAATGAGCGTGACAATTTTTTTGTGATCTGGGATTAAACCAGGAAATGACAGGGAATTTGTTTCTTTCACTTCATCGGACCCCTACAAAAACTAAGGGCCATAATACGATCGGAAATTTAGTGGAAAAAATGAAAAATTCTTTTTTCCAGATGCCGTGTTTATAAATCATAAGGAAAAAACAGCACTTTTATGCTGACATTAGTAATTTTACGCGAAAAATAAAAGTTTATAAGTTAAATTTATGACCACAAATTTCCCGGATCTGCTTACGAATTCCTGATGACATTTTCCAGGATTTTCCAAGGCTCACAAAATTCCCGGCAAGTTCCAGGATTTCCCCGGTCGCTATAGTATAGACACCCTGCATTATTATTGAAAGACCATAGAATTCTGATCTTGTAGCATTCTTAATATAGAGTCTTTTACGAATAGAATTGCAAATTTTAAAATTGATTTATTCTTAACTGTTACTCCTTGACCTGCTTTTTTTCTTCAAAATCTCTGATATTTCATTAACAAAAAAATGTACGGACTTTTTCCTGATTTTCAGGTTTGCCCTGGCCTGCGGCCACTCTGAATTTATAAATATTTGAAATTAAACATTTAAAAAAATTAAACAATGTTTATTATTATTAGTATACCATATTGGGCCTAAATGAAATAATCATTTACTGGGTTCTAGCCTCGTTATACTGCCGGGAATTAAGGAATTCCTATGAGAAAAGTGAGAAAGGGAAGTTTAGGAGGAGGTACATATAAATCTTAGATCAATCTAGAATTCCCGTGTTGCTTATTTAAGTTTGTTCCGCAACAAAACAGGTCGCTGATCAATCTCTCTAGCAATCACCCCAGTCGAAGAGCTTCACAAAGTCATCATATAACATTAGATTATAAAGAATTCCAAGCCAAAAAATAGATTTCCTCTCATTTCACGGTTTTATCACAAACCTAGAAAAATACCCAGTACCCCGTCCAGTGGCCACCCTGCTAGACTTTATTGTGTTACAAGAAAAAGTAAATGACATCGACAAAAATGAGCCCTGCAAAAGAATAGTTTGCCTTCATGTCAAAGGTGCGTAACAGTGGCATGGGAAGTTGGAAGTAAACCATAAATTAGGCAACTTAGTCGAGATTTTCGGCATATTATCCGCTTCATAAAAGCGCATCAAGTATCCGAAGGCGGAACCATCGGTACTGCGCGCGGGTGGTCCTGTCTTCGTACAAGAGAATAATGTACCTTGCCGGCACCCACGCAAAATGACCCCAGTATAGGTACGTGCGGATAGTGCCGAACGGTAACGATTATCGTATCGACTCCTAGTGAATCGCAACATCCATAATTTAAAGGAAGCGTAATTTCACGTAATTTCAGATATGCAAAGAGGCACTCCGCCTGGCCAGTTCCCTCATTAAAAGCCCTGACCAACCAGTCTTTTAATACGTAGTCTTTTATAGTCTTTTAATGCTTGTACAAACACCCCTTCAACTTCTTGCACAGGGTGGCCACAAAACATTATTTTCGAAATTCTCTGACTTTTCCCTGATTATTTCTTGACTAATTTTTTATTTTCCCTGATCATTAATATCACCGGCACACAACAAAAAATTGGGCGGTACTTTTGACTAGACCCATATATCCCTATGTATTTTGATGCGCTAAATCCGAATTCGGTGTCAGTTTTGCCCGTACACCATCCAAATTTTGAGTAAATCGCGAAAAACCGTGCAAAATCGCTGAAAATCGCATTTATAGACGTTGGTGAATGTTAGCAAGTTTTCTTATGAGTGTTTCACACATGATTACAGTGAACCATGAAAAATGCGATTTTTCACGATTTTCAGAGGGTTTTCACGGGTTTTTGCCATTTTCTCAAAGTTTTGAGGGTTTGCGGGCAAAAAAACACTGGATTCAGATTCAGCGCGTCAAAACACACTGAAATCATGTATAATACACTCATAAGAAAACTTTCTAACATTTACCAACGTCTATAAATGCGATTTTCAGCGATTTTTCACGGTTTTTCGCGATTTACTCAAAATTTTGGTGGTGCACGGGCAAAACGGACACCAAATTCGGACTTAGCGTGTCAAAATACATAGGGATATATGGGTCTAGTCCAAAGGACCGCCCACTTTTTTTTTGTGTGCCGATGTATTTAAAGACTAAAATTCGAGCTAAAATTCTAATATTGCGACATTTTTAATATAGACTCATTTATATATAAATGGAATAAAAAAATTTTTAATTTAAATTTATAAATTTTTTATTTATTATTCTCAGGGCTGCTATAGCCTAATATACTTAAAAAAAGTGAAATAGTGGCCTATTTAAACCGAAAAAGTGACCAAAAGTGACTAAGTTCTAACCCAAAAAGTGACTAAAAGTGACTAATGTGCATTAACATTGTGACCAATCTTCCATTAGATTTAAAAGAATTCGATTGAATTCATAAGGATTCCAGGTGATTTAGGTAAATTTGGAGTGAATTTGCAGGAATTAAAGGAAAATGAAAAGAATTCGATGACATTCATAAAAATTCATGGTCAATTTAAAAAAATAAAGTGTATTAAAACAGTTGAAAAATATGAAAAAATACATTGAATTCATTATGTTTGAAATGAGTTTAGAAAAATTTAAGAGAATTCCAAAAAAATTGATGAAATGCCTCTGAATTCTAGGCGAGTTTAATAGGATTCAGGATTATTAAACAAAATGTAACAAAAATCCATATTGAGTAGAATTGAGTGAATTTATAAGAATTCAAAAAATTCAAGAGAGTTTCAAAGAATTCAAAAGAATTCAGGATAAACTAATAAAAATTGAAGATGGATTCCAAATGAATTCAAATGAATTGTAACAAAAATATTTGAAAATATCTTCAAATCTTCGACACCCTAGAAAATCCCGTGAAAATCCTGGACAATGTTTTAAATTTAAAATAGCTTGAGAGTTTTTAAAATCCCTTCAAATCATTGAAATCCTCGGAAATCTTATAAAATTCTTTGAAATCTTTCTAAATATCTTAAAACCTTATAGGCCATGTAAAATCGCTCCATTTCATCAGTAATTCTTCGCAACCGCATGCACATTTTTTCAAATGCCTGAAAACCACTAAAATCGTTGGGAATGTCTTGAAATTTTTTTAATTTTTTGAAAATCCCTTGGAATGTTTTGAAAATCTCTGAAATATTCAAAACTCTTTAAAATCCCTTTAGTGTATTAAAATCATTAAAAAATTTCTTGGAATCATCTACAATTCCCTAAAATTTTTCAAATTCTTTTGAAATATTTTGGAATTCCTTGAAACTATTCGAAAATCTTGAGAATGCTTTGGAATCTTTTTAAAGACCCTATACAATGTTTTTAACCTTCTGAAGGCCCTTCAATTTACTGAAATCAATTAAAAATTCCTTGGAATCTTTAAAAATTGCCTAAAATATTTCGAATCCTTTGAAATCTTTTGAAATCCCTTCAAACATTTCGAAGCTCCTGAAAATGCCTTCAAGATTTTAAAATATCATAAAATATTTCAAACCTTTTGAAATCCCATCAAGCAAATAAAATAAATTGAAAATTCCTTGGAATCTTTTTAAATACCCTACCATATTTCAAACCCTATGAAATTTTTTGAAATTCCTTGAAACGTTTCAAAAGCTTTGAAAATTTCGTTGACTACTTAAAAATACCCTAAAATGTTTAAAATCCTTTGCAATTCCATCAAATTATTGAGATCTATTGAAAATACCCTAAGATATTTACAATTCTGTAAAGTCTTTTGAAGTCCTATGCAATTCTTTTAAGCTATTGAACATTCCTTAGAATTTTTAAAAATACCCTAAAATCTTGATAATTTTAAAAAAATTTTTAAAGACTACGAAACCTCTCCATTCTTGTGAATAAATTCTTTGAAATCCATTAAAACATTATAAAATCCCGTGAAATTGCATGAAATCTCATGGTGTTTTATGAAATCCTAAAAAATCTTCTAGAATCCCTTGGATGTAGGTATGCCATTAAGCCATTTCCCTTTCAGGGTAGGCGTGACACTACCCGATTCGGGTAGTGTTTCTAGGCGGATAGTTTCTTGTAGTAAATAACTACAAGTGTGGGCTCACCACACCCACGATGTGCCAACAGCACTCAGTTTTCTCGAATGGTCACCCATCCAAGTACTAACCGCGCCCAACGCTGCTTAACTTCAGTGATCTGACGAGAACTGGTTTTTTCAGCGTGGTATGATAATATTGATAATCTTACCAAATATCCTAAAACCTTATAGATCCTATAAAATCGTTCCATATCTTCGGAAATTCTAGTTACAATTTTTTAAAACCCCACACAAAATGTTTGCAATGCCTGAAAATCTTTGAAAGAAAAGTGACTAAAGTGATATTTTTATTTTGAAAAATGGCATCACTATAGGGACTTTATCTTAAAAAAGTGACTGAAAAGTGATTTGAGAAACAAAGTGACTAAAAGTAACTGTGTGGCACTGTGACAGCATTGATTATTCTTGACAGTTACTTAAAGTGCTTCTTATAAAAATTCTCTGGCAATCCTTTTTTTTCAAAATCCCTGAATTTTCCCTGATTTTGCCTGATCAACATAACTCACTGACTTTTTTCTGATTTCCAGATTTTCCCTGACCTGCGCCCTGTTTGGACCTCGGGAGACAACATTGAAAGAACGAAAAGAAAATGACGCGACATTGGGATTCGCGATGATCCTCCCGTGTGGTCCAGCTGACAGATCCTCAAACACACCCACTATTAGGGACTCGTATTCGAGCTCGTATTTCCAAAGAGAGTACGTAGCCGAAAAAATAAACAGAAGCTAGACCCCTTGAGGCTTCCGAAAAGGTTGGAACTGCTTGTTTATTTTGCCCAAGTCGACACCTATTCTCACCGAAGCTGGTTTCATCAACGGTAGAACTCTCAGTTCTTTTTCCCCAACAGACATAGACAGAAAAGAAATAGAAAATAGCTACTGAAGTTATCACAGTGGACATGATTGCGAGACGTCGACCAAGTACAAATTTCGAAAGCAATAAAAACAGAAGAGACGAGAGAGGACGAAAGTCAACTTCTATTGGTCCTAACGAATGGGAAAGAGTTGACGTTACTGTCGCACGGAAAAGAATAAAAGAAGCTGGGATGGAAAATAAAGGGTTAGAACCCTCGAGTCTAGGTAGCCGAACCAACATACCGGTATACCCAAACAATAATAAAACATGACTACTGGAGTGATATATGTGCCCGAAACAAAAATATTAATCTGGTACAATCCACAGGTTCTCACGACCTTGATTCGAGAAACTTGATATAACCGTTGAAGAAGTTTTATCGTGGAAAACACCAAAAAAGGAAAAGTATTCATCAGCTTTTTGAGGGTGGCCGCAAAGCTTCATTTTCAAAATTCCCTGACTTTTTCCTGATTTTTCGCTGACCAATTTTTTATTTTCCCTGATCATTAATATTCAAAGACCAGCACAGAAAAAACACCACTTAATTTAAGTCGAAAATTGGAATTATTTTAAGGTGTAACAAATAAAAGCATCTAGTTTATTTTATTTCAGTCGAGAAATGCTTATTTCTTATTTAAGATAAGTAAGTGCTTTATTCAAGATCGTCTGTACACTTAAATTTAGTTGCTTCCTTATTTCAAGTCAAATTTGAAATTAAGTCAAATATAACTTAAAGTATTCGTTTTTACTGTGAGCATTTTAATCTTCTAACATTTTCAACGTATATAATCTTTTATAAACGGAATAAAACAATTTCAGATTAAATTTAAAAAATGTCAATTTAGGTTAAAATATGACTTTTTAAGAAAATAGTTCAATTTTCAAGAAAATCATTCAGGCACTGACTAGTATTACGGAGTTTACCCTAAAACTAGCTGGAAAAAGTATTACGGAATTTTAGAAACGTTAGCCCTGAACGAGCTCGAAAATGAGTTAGTCTTACGGAAAAATCCGTAACGGAATTTCAAACACGAAAGATGAATTTTTAAAAAAATAGTTCGACTGTCAACCAAATTGTTGAAGTTTTAATCTAAAAAGATGAATTTTCAAAAAAATAAACGAAATCTCAAGCAAAAAGGATTAAACTTCAACCAAAAACAGTGGCATTCTCAAACAAAAAAATATCAATTTTAAATCCAAAAGGACGAATTTTCTATCCAAATAGACAAATGTTCAACAAAATAGTTGAATCATCGACCAAAAAAGATGTCTTTTTAACAAAATAATTGAATTTTCAACAAAATAATTATATTTTCAACCAAATTTTTGAATTTTTAACCTAATACTCGAATTATCAAACAAAAAAGATGCAATTTTAACAACAAACAGTTGCATGTTAAAACAAATAGTTAATTTAAAAAAATATATATATAATTTTCAAGAAAAAATTTTTTTTTAACTAAAAAGTTGCATTTATAATCAAACAGTTTAACTTTAAAGCAAGAAAAAATACCAATTTTCATCAAAATAATTGAACTTTTAATCAAATAGTTGAATTTTCAATCTACACTAAAAAGATGCATTTTCAACAAAAAATATATAATAGTTGATATTTCAACTAAAAAAGACTTAATTTCTACAAAAAAGACGTATTTGCAACAAAATAGTTTAACTTTTAGCCAAATAGTTGAATTTTCAACCTACAAAGATAAATTCTCAAAAAAATGTAATATGGTTGATATTTGAACCAAAGAAGATAAAATTTCTACAAAAATGCTGATCCAAAATGTTGAGCTTTTAAGGCAAAAGACGAATTTTCCGTGGAAAGTTGAACTTTTAACGAAAAAACAGGAAATTTTGTATCTTGAAAATTAGTTTTCTACCAAAAATAACCGAAATTTCAACCAAAGGGTTGAATCAGCAACCAAGAAGTTCAATTTTCAACGAAGCAAGACGAATTAAAAAAAAATAATGTAACAGTAGATATTTCAACCAAAGAATATTTTTATTTTGAATAAGAAAACAGTTGAGTTCAACCCGAGGTTCAACCAAAAAGACGAATTTTGGACAAAATAGTTGAATCCTCGACCAAATATTTGCATTTTCATCAAGCAAAGGTAATTTTCTACCAAAATAGTTGAATTTTCAAACCAAAAAGACGAATTAAGAAAAAATAGTTGAATTTTCAACAAAAAAGGATGACTTTTCAACAAACTTTTTGAATTTTGAATAAAATAATTAAATTTGTAAGTAAAAATATAATCGCCTGGAGAAAGAAACTGCAAAAAAGAAATAGAAATACAAGGCAAATATATGACTGTCAAGAATGTTATACCAGGGCATCCAAAAATCTTTATTTTCTAAATTCCCTAATTTTTCCCTGACCACTTTTTCATTTTTCCTGACCATTAATATTCAACGACCAGAATCCTAATCTTGTAACATTTTTAACATAGAATCTGTTATAAACGGAATAACAAATTTCCAATTTATTATTCCCCTGGTCAATAAAAGTACCTGACTTTTCCCTGATTTGCAAGTTTTCCCTGACCTAAGGCCACCCTGCTTTTCCCGCTCAAATGATTTTCCAGAGTGTGAAGAAGTTGATAAAGTACTTTTGTTACGGGAAGAGAAAGTCTCACCTAGTGGGAAAAATTAATGGGCATGAGAACACGATTGATCACAATCATTACAATAATGCTCTGTAGGTCAAAAATCTTATTGTCTTGAGTTCGAACTCGATTCAAAGTGTACTGAACGCTTTAAGTTCGATTGCATCTGTTGATAGAAAAGGGTGTAACGCGTAGGTGCCGGTTATAGGCGCCGATAATATCGAAGAGTCGCATTCCGAAGCGAATGACGCTATCGGGTGTCTTCCGCATAGAGTGCGCCTATTAAAAACAACAACAATAACGACGAGAGAGGCCATTTGAATTTACAATCCAACTTCACGTTTCCCCTTTAGCATTTTAGTTTCAGCTCATCTTAGAATTTAGTGTTTTTCCTAATTGGTATATTCTCAAGTTAGTAATAAATTATAAAAGAAGGAAATTTATAAGAGATGTGTAAAATACTGAAAACTAATTTTGAAATTTAAAACTGGATATCTTTCCTCCTATTTTTCAATAGGGTATTTTTAGGACTTCCCTATGTGTGATAGATACAAGCAGGTTCTAACCGTAACAAAAAACCGAGCACAAGTCTCGCAGCCCTCAATGCAAAAAATAAGGGACAAAAAAAAGATGGGAGATTTGGAAGGAACAAGGGAAGGGGACAAAAAGGAACAATATAGGCTAATCTCATAAAAGATGACTAATTTGAATTTAGAACAATATTGTGACATACGATTTTAAATTTAAATTATTTATTTAAATTTTTGACTTCTTTCTACTTCTGACCCTTATAAATTGTAAAATAAAGTTTACAATGCTTTATATAACGATAAACAGTTCGAAAAAATTACTTTGCTATCAAAGCCTAACCTATCAACAATTTATTCAACACTACCCGAATCGGGTAGTGTCACGCCTACCCTGAAAGGGAAATGGCTTAATGGTATATTTACTTACTTACTTACCGACTGACAATTCTCATAAAAATACGTAAAATATATTTTCAATTTAAATTAAGAGAGTTAATGATCAGACAGTTTTGAAGCCAAGAGTTTGACGAATCGAACGAACCAGTGAAAGAATGATAAAAGCATTTGAATTCCCTAAAAATGACAAGTAAATTTTATAAAGGCTGATTATAAAACTCGTTTTAATATTTATATTCATAAAAAATAATGCAGAACTTTTTCTTTAAAACCCAGTCACTTTTTCCCATTATTCAGTTCGTACTGGTTTCTTGTACCAAAAAACCCAGTAGTGAGTAAATCTTTCCTGACATATTACGTGCACTAATTTATAGTATTTCAGGGAAGACAGTCCGTCCCCTTTTTTACATAATCCCCTTTTTTCACCTAAAATTTTTGAAATCCCCTAAAACAGTTAAAGTCGAGATTTTCACACAATTTCCCCTCTTTACCCCTTTTTTAAAAGGTTTCGGTTCATTTTTAAGAATCAAACAGAAATTCAAGATATTAGAAAAGAAGATTTTTCACGAGAACAGGGGAATAAATTCTTTTTAATAAAATTAGGATAGGTATAGTAATAATTAATTTAAATTAAAACGCTTTAAAGTCCTACATCAAAAATTTAGTAGTTGATATTTCAACCAAAGAAGATTTTATTTGTTTTGCAAAGGATTCAAAAAACACGATTGTGCAACAAAATAGTCGATTTTTCAACCAAATTATTGAATTTTCAAGCCAAAAACACGGATTTGCTTCACAATAATTGAGCTTGCAACCCTAAAATATGGATTTTCAACAAAAAGGTTGCATTTTTAACCAAAAAAGGTGAAATTTCTACCAAAAGAGATGAATTTTCAAACCGAAATGATCAATTTTCAACACAAAAATACGAATTTTCAATAAAAAAAGGTACATTTTCAATCAAATAGATGAATTTTCAATTGAAAAAGATGAATTCTCCACGAAGAATTTAATAACCGATACTTCAAACAAACAAAAATTAAAATTAAAATTAGAAATTGATAATTTCATCCAAAAGGGATGAATTTTCAATAAATTCGTAGAATCCTCAACCAAAACTGATTCATTTTCAACCAAGCAGTTACATTTTTAACCAAAAAGATAAAATTTCTGTCAAAAGAGATTAATTTGCAAACCGAAAAGAAGATATTTCAACAGAATAGTTGAATTTTAAACAAAAAAAGATTTTTGAGTCAAGAAAGAAAAAAATTTTCAACAAAATTGTTGAATTTTCAACCCGAAATAATGAAATTTGAACAAAAAAGGTAATTTACAACCAAAAGTTGAATTTTCGTAGAAAATAATTGAATTTCCAACAAAATAATAATGTTTTCAACCAACTAATAAAATTGTTAATCAAAACAGATTTTCAACCAAAAATATAATAGTAGTAGAAAATAAATAGGAATTTGGATACATTTTTAATATTTTTAAAACATGTAATAAAATAAGTAAAATGGCGTATCAGAGAAAATTATGTTAGTTGTGTTTGTAGAAACAAAATTTTTAAAATCGAAAATAATATGCAAATATTTGGTTCTTATTGACTTATTTTTACATGTTAGCAAAATGTGTAATTTAAACAAATTGTTATCTTTGCATAATTTTGTTACTTTCGCGAATAACAATTTCTTACATTTCTGTTTTTTTTTGCACTATAATCTTTTTTTAGCTGGCAATAAAAATCTTTTTGAACATTTGGTAGCTTTCAACTGACAAAAATACATTAGGAGCAAATTTAAAAGTCTAAGGAAACAAAAAGAGAGAGATTAGATTTTTCAAATAGTCATTTCTGTGTTTTAAAAATTACTTCTTTTTAGCTTACTTAGAAAAATACTTTGAACAATTAAGGGTTTTGTCTTGAAAAGAAACAAAATTTGGAAAAAAATTTATGAGGATAAGGATTCAAAATCTGTCCACTGATAAAAATACATATTGTTAAAGTTAAACATATGCATTTTTAATTCTGTTGTTTATCAATTTTTCAATCTTTGATCTTCTTAAATCTTTTTCTGATGTATTTTGTCAGTAGAAAGTGCAAATGTGATCAACAGATTTTTTAAAGCCAGCTAAAAAATTACTACAAATTTACTGAAGAAAAGGCGCTACTGTTAGACGGCACTTTCGTTCAATATTCATGAGATACTCATATGATATGCAGAGTTTTTAATAATAAATAAAATCCCCTTTTTTGGGAAAAAATCTTTTTTGACCTAAAATGGAAATACTGAACCGCTGCGATATCTAGATATTTACTTCAATATTTTTTTAAAACATGGGACTTATCCTAAAAATCATTTGTAAAAAAATCATCAAACGAAAACTCTGAATATTCAAAGATGAGCAGTTGTGGCAATGTCTAGAAAGGCAGTTGGAAAAAAAAACACCTGGATTTCTTATCCCCTTATCTCGGGAGCTCTCTAAAATTTCTAAGGAATACTCGACCCTCGATCCTTTAAATTTAAACTTCCCAGATCGAAATAACATTTTTCTTCCGTTGTGAATGATTTGTATTCAAGTCACGTTCGGAAGAGCACACTCTTTTTGATGACACATGGGAAAGCGAGTTGAAGAACGCATCTTTCGCATTTGCGTAAGTATGTACTTAATGATATTGAAACCACTCTCGTGGTAAATAAAAGTAAAGGATGATACGCAGCTCATATTCTGTGAGCAGCTTCGCAGAGCATCATGGACTTTTATGCCTCCTTTCTGTTATTTCAACTAAAGTGCAGCTTACACATCTCCCAAAGGCTTCATTGTTGTTTCCTGAATGTTTTGACTCTTCGTTTATCTCCACCTCGATCATGTAGAGTCTCTCGAAACATGCTTATTGCCTATGTCCCTATGGGAAGAAGCGTTAGAAACGTTCTAGAATTCAATGGGACTTGGTGCACGCTCAATGAGATTAGAATCACTCGCAGGAAAAAGCTCAGGGCGGTCGTTAGTCGAGTCGGCTCGAGTTTTATTGACACCTGCAGCTAAAAGAGAAACGTTCGTTCGTTTTTTCAACTAACGTGCATCTCGTTAGCGTATATTACGTTTCATTCCATAACGTACTAAAGAGAGAAAATTAGTTGGTAAACTTGCTGTAAAGATTTGCTTAATGGCAGAGACAATCATTGATCATTTTTACCTTCAAAAGTCAGAGCAGCATTTCAAAATATTAGGACAATCTTCCAATTCATCTTTATTACGATTTGGAAGTATTCGAATTATGAAGAATCTAAAGTTTAAAGCAATTCTTACTTGAGAAAAACCTAATTTAATCAAAATGCAAAATACACTGTTAGAAATGTTTGCAATTTTAATATACAGTTCATATACAACCGAAACAACCCGGAGATTTGTACCCAAATCTCAAAATAAATAGCCTCTTTTACAGGTCCTACTCGGTATATGAAATCGAAATTAAGAGACTATATGGCCAACGGCCATACCACGCTGAAAACCCCAGTTCTCGTCAGATCACTGAAGTTAAGCAGCGTTGGACGCGGTTAGTACTTGGATGGGTGACCATTCAAGAATACTGACATGAGTGCTGTTGGCTCATCGTGGGTGTGGTGAGCCCACACTTGTAGTTATTTATAACTACAAGAACAACCTAGAAACACTACCCGAATCGGGTAGTGTCACGCCTACCCTGAAAGGGAAATGGTTTAATGGTATATATATGGGTGACCAATAATCTTTGTTATTCCTAATATTATAGTTTTTCTTTAAAATTAACTGCAAACAGTCAAAACGTCATCGACTAAACTGTCCCGGGTGCCGTTTTCAAGATAAAAATTTTTTTTAATACAAAAAGCATATATCTAATATAATGATGGTTAACGTGATAATATTTACCGATTTAGTATCTTCAAGAAAATCAAAAGCTTATTAAAAAAAAAATGTTATCCCTTTTTTATAATATGTAAAATGTTGTCCACAGATTTGTACGTCATTGACTAGACTACATCTGTAAAAAGTAGATATTTTCGAAAATGGCGCATTTAGGTATCGCCGCAAATTAGGATTGATAAATATTAATTTCGTGTGTTGCTTAACCTGCAGATCAATTGATCTAATGTTGCAATTTCATTCGTTAATACATGTCAAGCAGCGAATTTGAGGAAGGCATAAAATAATCGTCATGGACTGGACTCGTAAAATTTACAATACCTTTGAGCCCTGAAAGCCTAAAAAAAATTTCGACGAATACGCTTTCTAATGAATCGTTTACAAAAGCTCAAAATTCCGCGGCGGGTCTATAGCTAAATTGTTTAAAAATTGCAAAAATTATTGTAATTTTTTCCGGACCATCACATATTTTAATTTCTTTTGACCCTCAAATGTATTTAATATAATGAATAAGATTCATTTGATCTTATATCGCAGAAATTTTTTTCAAAAATGGTGATGCTCAAATTTTTCGCTATACAGAGAATCTCTCATAACACAGGCAAACAAAATTTGTCTGATTTTTAGTAACAGAAGCTATAGTATACTTTTCCGAAGGATTTTAGTGCGCTGAATCCAAATCTGGCTTCAGAATCGCTCCATCACGTCAGGTTTTCGAGGCATTCTAACCTTGAAGTGTAAAAAACACTGTTTTTCGACATATTTGAGGTTATGTAAAATCATAAGGTAATTTTTTGTACAAAACTATTGGGAGCACCTTAAAGTATAAGTCTTCCTTTTTGAAATGCCGTTGAGTTTGCTTAAATATCTTTTTTTTCATCGAGATATGATAATAGTGAAAACTACGTTTTTGAGGTTATGTCTCAATTGCGACAATGAAATTTATTGTTGTATGGCTTAAAAATGTTCTTTTTTTATTACCTTTTGAGTGATTTAAAACACTTTAACCAAACCCGTTGAGACCGTTTTACTATTGTTACCCTGGTATAGCCTGAAATTTTGGTCCGCTATATTGGATCCGCCATTTTGAATTTTCTAAATCCGACCCCTAAAATGCTTATATACTAATTTTCATTAAAATAACCGAATTTAGGAAGTACGCTGAAAGAAATAGCTTGTAGCCTGTTTTTCGCTTGCATTAGACTAGATAGGTGAGACACAAATTTCAATTTATTATATCTCGATGAAAAAAAAAGATATTTAAGCAAACTCAACGGAATTTTAAAGAGGAAGACTTATACTTTAATGTGCACTTACTAGTTTTGTGAAAAAATTACCTTATGATTTTACATAACCTCAAATATGTCGAAAAACAGTGTTTTTTTACACTTTCAGGTTAGAATATCTCGAAAACCTGACGTGATGGAACAATTCTGAAGCGAGATTCGGATTCAGCGCACCAAAATCCTTCGAAAAAGTATACTACAGTTTATGTTACTTGATCCTGGTTGGCCTGTGTAATTTAAAGATAATTTTGGCAGTAATTTTCATTTCTAAATAAAAAAAACCTGATATTTTCTTCTAGTTAAGCATAAATTTAATTGCTTTTTAAGTGAGGAAGTTCAATTAAGTGAATAATTCTTAAAAAACAATTATTGCTAGTTGGGCAAACTATTTGGTTTGTAAGATATGCTACTGTTACTTCAATAGTTGAGGCAACCATTTTTCCGGTTGCTGGTACTAATTTAATAGTCAATGCAACCAATGGAATTGTTTTGCCAACTAATAAAATAGCAGTACCATATCATACTAACTAAATAGTTGGCCCAACTAACCCTTTTTTTCCGTGTTACCGACAAACAGATGTACTGATGTTAAAATTCTAATATTTACAGTGAAATTTTGGCAAAACTTCCACCCGTAAATTGTACTTTAATTATAAATAACAATTCAATCGATGAACTTAATCTGATAAATTTAGTTTAAAATAATTTACAAGATTTGAACACATTAAAAAATTTTGAGTTTCTACACCCTCTATTTTACCGAATTTAATATACATTATACATGCATACGGAATATCCAAAATGCAAAAAATAATTTAAATGAATTGCTCTCGGCTGCGTAAAATTTATACGTTTTTACTCACTCAACAGTTCTGGAATAATCAGAAATCACCCACTCGCTGAACTCACCTGCAACAGAAAAATAAAATCCATTAGTTTTCAATTTAACAAAAGCTAGAGGGCAGAATTAAATTAAAATGCAAAATTTATTTTCAATGCGCATTTTCCATTAATTCTACTTTCATATTTATATAAAAATCGTGTATAATTGAAATGCAAGCATTCAACGATAAAAAGCAATCTTCACTAATTTGCTAATTTAATTAATACTCATTGGTATGTGCAACATTTCACTGTTTTATTTTTATAATTTATTCAAATAACTTGTTAATTAATTTCTTACATAAAAATATAGTGAAGGCATAATTAATTCTTTATACCGCACTCTAAATCTGAATTAGGTAAACATGATTCATTGAAAAACAAATAATCATCCACTGAATTAATTAGTTATTATTTAACTAATTTTCAGTCAAAATCACTAATCTTCTGTTTTCACTTGTTGTAGCGATTAGTGGTTTTGGCTTTATGTCAGGTTATTTGACTACAAAATTAGCGCAAAATTATTTACACTAATGTTTCACTAAGTTTTTTTACTGTGAAGTAGTGAAATTCGTGTTATTCTTCACTGCTAAATTTTAGCTAATGGATGAAAAGCACGAAGTTTGAAAATTGTTTAAAAACTCTACTAATTCAGATCTAGATAGCACAAAAAGTTTAAAAATCCCCAAGGATGTTGAAAAAGTTTACTAGTTTACTATAAACATAAACAAAAAAGTTATTTTTCTTCTACCTACATAAATACAAAAAGTCAGGCTTAAAATAGGTTTCCAGATGATTTAGCGGAAAAAGTAACTTAATCTAACAAGACATAAATTAACAACCACCTCTGATTAAACGTTTGATTTTTCAGTAGCCTTCGAATCCATATGATAAGATAAAAGGTGTTAATTGATGCGAATGAGGTAAAATGTGTCTTCTACATTCTACAACAACATTGATTAGATACGAGAGTCCTATCGATTGACCTTGCCGCTCGTTCCTCGTTAAGGCTTGAAGAAAAGGTAGAACATCGAAAAATGTCTCTCTTGAAAAAGTGCTATCGTAAAGAAAGTTTAGTGGTTGGAGACAATCGAGACCAATTAATCGACCTCGTTTACTGCAACCTTCTCTTCTTTTAGTCTCTTTATAGTGTCGAATGTCGATTCAGAGGTGAAGCATCAGGACAGTCGCGTACCTGCCAGCAAACTGACACAGTGATCACAGCGGTTTCGTAGTTAAAAACTTGTTTTATCATATGGTTATAGTTATCTCGTGAATATTGCACTAAAGTGCCCTCTAACAGTAGCGCCTTTTCCTTAGCAAGTTTTCTAATCATTTTTGTCTTTAAAAATTTGGTTCAGCTAGCTTTGAAACATCTGTTGATCACTTCAGCATTTTATAATGATAAAAATACACCAGAAAAAAATTCAAGAAAATTAAAGATTAAAAAACAAAACTGAAATATGCTCAGGTTTAAATTTTTTTCGAGTTCTTTGTGATATTTTAAATGATTTTAACGAATTTTCAAATTAATACAGTGGTTGAAGGAAATTCGAAGAAATTTAAGGAGTCTAG
>CAKNYM010053245.1:430516-463663 GCA_932195095.1 Andricus curvator
TAGATAAAAATTTAACTATTTCGTTGAAATTTGTTGCTTTTTTACATTCTCATCTGAGAAGGTAAATGGTTTTATGTAAAATTGGACTTAGTCGGTTTTCATCAAATCTCCACGTTTTGAGAACAAGTTCGTTAATCAGCTATTTTGGATCAAAATTCAAAAAGTTAGAGCTTTTTGAAAATTTTTGAGACCATTTTTTTTAAGATTTAAAAATTCTATGTACGGATATTCATAGTACTTGGAAACTCGAACAATTTATCCTTATGACATTTTTCGATGAAAATAAAATTAACAGAGTTATAGCATTTTGAAAATCCAAAAAATCAAACGAAAATGAACAATTTAAGCGGAAGAACGCTCGATATGAAAAAAAGTCAGGAGAAGAAAAACGTTGCTTTTTTAAAGTCCTACGAGATTATTATAATAACTTTTTGAATTTTTTCGAAAAAACAAAAATTCAAAATTTGATCGCACAAAAATAATGAAAAATTAAAAATTCCATTTTGCGGTCAAACTATGAAAGATACAAAAAGAGATAAGACAAAAATTGTGCACCCAAGAAAGATCTACAAGTTTGTCAAATCACTTTTTAATAGGACACTTAGTTTTTCTTTTAATAGTAAAAAATGACATTAAAAATTACAAAATTTAATTTTTGGACAAACTACACAAGCTATGAAGAAAAAAATTGATAGGCGAAAGTTGTTCACTTAAAGACGATCTACGACTTCGTTATTTATAATTTTTAGAAAGGGCGAGTATGTATGTATACCATTAAGCCATTTCCCTTTCAGGGTAGGCATGACACTACCCGATTCGGGTAGTGTTTCTAGGTGGATAGTTTCTTGTAGTAAATAACTACAAGTGTGGGCTCACCACACCCACGATGTGCCAACAGCACTCAGTTTTCTCGAATGGTCACCCATCTAAGTACTAACCGCGCCCAACGCTGCTTAACTTCAGTGATCTGACGAGAACTGGGGTTTTCAGCGTGGTATGGCTGTTGAGTAGATTCTTTTTAATTGTAAAAAATATCAATAAAAATAAAAAAATTGAATTTTTGGACAAACGACACGAGTTCCAAAAAGGGAAAAAATGCTCCCGAAATATGAACCTTGTGCATACGGGTAAATGAAGTTTAATGTCAAATACTTAGCTAATTCCGAGAAAAACGACCGAGAATTTGGAGATTAAAATTTCACGGGTTTTTAAAATCGGCTTTAGATAGCGATTCAAAATGGAATTTTCAATTTGTTACAAAAATAAAAACTTATTCCCGAGAGCGGGCAGATTTTTTGTTTGAGAATTAATTTTTTAACTGAAAATGTAACTATTAAATTTTTGGTTAAAAATGCCACTTTTTGGTTGAAAATTAATGTCTTTTGTTGAAAATTCGTCTTTTATGGTAGAAAATTAATCTTGTTGGTTGAAAATTCAAATATTTGGTTGTAAATTAATGTTTTTATTGAAATTTCTTATTTTCGAGTAGAGCATTCAACTGATCTGTAGAAAATTCGTCTTTTTGGATTCTTCATGTTAGTATTCAGTTTGCCCAATGCAGTCCAAAATTCTAAAATCCATTATCATAAACGGTATAATCCATTCTTCTCAGTGCACTCGAACGATGGAAAAGCTCAAGAAGTTAGTGTGTTTCGTGTTGGCCGTACACTCCAATGGAATGACCGAGAAGTTCTTAGCAAGTCCATTAAATGGTCAAGTTTAAGTTTACCCTCAAGAAGTTTGTGAGGCACGAGCGACGTGGCGTGTGTTTTTCTTCTCCACTTCTTTAGCACCCTTTATTTCCACTAATGACCGCCACTATTCTAGTCTCGTTCTCTGCAATTCTCATCTTTGTTTCAAGTTTAAGTAAGTAGTTTGGCCTTCGTTACGTAACTCAAACACGGGGGTTTGTACGTAATGCATTTTGTTGAATTGTTACTGCCAAGAGGATCCAAGAAGCTCTGCTAATTAAGCAATTAGGCCTCTTTTTCCTCCAATAATTTCGCTGGTAAAAGAGTTAGATACGGTACCATCAATTGCGGGAGATTTAATGATATAATTGCTCTATTAGGTCTTGAAAAAGTCGCGTTATTCACGTCTTTTGAAGTTTGATAAAACTTTTAAAATGTGGGCGGCTTTTACTCTTTTATGGTAATTCTCTAGAATCGCTCATTAGCTTGATTTTAAATGAGAAAAGTTATCGTAAAACTCTACATTCCTTCACATGAACGTACTGCTATATGAACGCACTGTTAGAAATTTATGTAGCGATTTTACCATAAATGTAATGGAAGTAAATATGCATATACGTAGAGTAAATTTAATCTACATGTTTATTACTCCGAATTATCAGAAGATGGTAGTTTCTTGCGATTTTGCTTGATCTTTACAACTTACTTAAAATTAAAAGAACAGATTGCAAAAGGTGAAAATTCCAGATACGAAAAATAACTTCCAGGTTATTTTTGTATTTATTTCAATTATTTGGTGATTTTCGTCTTAATAATCAATGCAGTTGAAAGTATCAGCAAATCAAATTATATATTATCAGGGTGTCTACCCGTAAGATGATTTTAAATTTCCGGTCTTCTCCCGGTTCAATAATTTCTGATTTGGAACAGGGTATTTTGGAAAATAATTATAATTCTGAGTTGGAACATCAGGTAATTGTACGCCAAAAGAACTACAATTCTGATGTAGAATAGAGATTTTGTAAAAGAATGTTTAATTTTGAATTTAAACCGAGATTTTTTTTAATTTCCTCACTCTAAATCAGAATGAAAACTATTTTCCAAAATGACCGATTCATGTCAGAAATTATATGTTCAAAGACAAATTACAATTCTTTACGAAAACTTGGTTATTTATCTAATTTATTTATTCCCAATATATACTCAGAATTATTATAATTCTTTAAACGAATTCCCTATGCCAAGTCACAATTAAATTCATTTCCAAAATTTTATATTATGATTCGGAAATATTGCAACTCCCTTTTTCCATAATTTGGAAGAGGCTAGTTTTAAATTGTGATTCTTTTCCAAAATACCAGTTTCATGAAAAAAATTCCTTGTTCCCATTTAAATTGTAATTCTTTTTGGAAACTCTCTGTTCCACACTCAAAAATATATTATATATTCTTTACGAAATTCCATGTTTGAAAGTAAGAATTAATTTAATTTACATATATTAGTACATTCGGGAGAAAAATCCCGGTCACTGAATCACATTCCCTGCCATTTCTCTTCCTTTTTCCCGGTAAACGAAATTTCCGGTCATTTTCCGGTTTTCCCTGTTTTCCGTTCTGGTAGACATCCTGATTATAGTTTAATTATAAAAATTACTTGATCCGTAAATTATAAAATTTGAAAAATTAATGATAAAAACGATTACTGCAGATTTTACTACACATGTGTTGTAGTTTCAAATTACTATTGCGGGAATGTAAATTTACTATATAAACAATTTTAGTAAAATTTCGGTAAAATTAACAAAAAATTTAACGGTGAAGATACTCTCTAAATTCAAATTAGACAAATTGGAATAAATATGTTATTAACTAAACATTTTATGAATCTAGAAGCTAGCTAAACTTACGAAGAAATCTTTAATTTTTTATTGCAAAATTAATCAAAGAAGTGATGAATCTGATTTTACTAATAACTCGAAATACCTTTTTTAGCATTATAAGGTTCGTTGATTATGAAACTTTATTCCAACGTATAAGGGACATCTTATGTTAATTTTGCAATACTCGGGATTAATTTTTTTTCTATCGAGAATGACACATGACTGCCTATAAGTATGCGCATAGTTTCTTTTCGTATATGATATATATCATTGCAGTAGCTAAAAAAAAGTATCTACTCAGCACTCAGTAGTCAGCCAGAAGAGAAACTGGACCTTATGGGTCAGCCAGAAAGAAGACATTTTTAGCATACGATTGAAATACTGCATACCAATTTTTTTCTCCATATTAACAAACATTAAATTTAATGTGCTTATAATGAATTATATCGTTAATTCACTTTTAATTAATTTCATATAAGTTCCGTTTTTGATAAAATACAGACCATGAAATCTGTTGAGATTCTCTAAAAATTTCTTTAAAAATCCTCAATCTTCTTAAGGATATGAACACTACGTACAATCAATCTCAAAAGTCGCTAATCTTTAAAATAATTTATAAAATCGAGAAAAACAGATCTATTATTAATTTCTGAAAATCTTGATGGATGTTTCTAAGCGTGCATCAGAAAAAAATAATTCAGGTTAAAATTGTTTTAAACTGATCAAGGCCTCATTTTATTCTTTGAAGGATTTTCTACAATTCTAATCGGGTTGTGTTTATTAAAATTTAAACTATCATTGGCTAAAACAATAATAACTGCATGATTTATAAATTCATTTTTTTTAGCAAATCCAACCCAAATAGAATAATTGTAGATAAATCCATCAAAGCATAAAATGAGGCCTTGATCATTAGGATTCAATAAGAATTGTAACTTTTATCTGAAAAGAGAGATTATATAAATCATTTTAAAGATAGGTGCCTTTTGAGATTGACAATATCCCTTAAAATATTATGATTTATCTCCAAATCCTATAATCCTTTACAATTTTCTGAAATTCCATGAAATTCTTTGAAAACCTCTAAAATTTCGAGCTCTCGTTAAATTCCTTGGAATCTTTCAAAATTCCCTAACTAAACTCTTGAAAATCCTTTGAACTCTGTTGAAATCCACTGAAATCTATTAAAAACCCTTTGATTTTGTTAAAATTGTTTGAAATCTCTGGAAAACTCACCGATTTTTGTAAATCCCTTGAAATCTATAGAAATTCCCCATAATTTTATAGAATCTTTTAATATCTTTTGAAATCCTATGAATCCCTCAAATATTGTAAAATTCCTTGTAATCCCTTGAAATTCCTTAGAAATTTTGCAATCTCTTGATATTTTCTATAATGCTACAAAATTATTGTGAATATCATTAAATTCCCCGGAATCTTTTAAAACATATACAATATTCTTTAAACTCCTTAAAATATTTCAAAATCCCTTGAATCTTGTGAAATCCCTAAAAATCTTTCTAAATCCCATACATCGTGAAATTTAATATACTTAATATCTTTTAAAATTCCTTTAAAATGTTTAAATCTTTAAATTCCGTTGAGACTCCATAAAATACTATGAAAACCGTAGCAATCCCTACAAGTAAGTTAAAATTCCATTTCATTTACTTCTCTAGGAATTTCAAAACATTTCTAGAGAAGTTTATAAACTTCTCTAGAAATTCTTTGAAAATCCCTAAAATCCATTGAAATCTTTGAAATCCTTTGATATATTGTATATCCTTTTAAAATATCTTGACATTTTTAAAAACTGGAAATTGCCTAAAATTTTTCAAATCCCTTGAAATCCAATTAAATTTTTAAAATCTTCAGAGTCCTTGGAAATCCTATATATAATCGCGTGGGTCTGGTAAAATCCCTACAAATCCCTTGAAATACTTAGAAATCGCGTGAATTATCTTGAAATTTGTAATACCTCTTAAAAATTCTTCAAACATTTCAAAAACTGAAATCCTTTGAAATCAAAATTTGTTTTAAATTTTCATTTTTGAGATTGTTTTCAAAATGTATAGTAGCAGAAATTCCTGAAAATAGGTTCTGATATTTCAAGTAACAATATATAAAAGAGGAATCAATAAATAATAAAACGGTTTAAATAGGATATTAAATATCAAAATGTACATAGTGAGATCCTCGATGAAAATAATTGGAACGAATCGAATTTCTATGGTAAAGAATCCTCAGAAGTTAAATTGCGTTCAGAGCTTTTTGTAAAGTTTGAAAGATCAGAAACAGGATTGGTCAAAAATTCAGTTTCCATACAGAATTGAATGATACGTATATTTTGTGAAAATAATGTCATTGATACGCTCACAAACAAAAAACCGATTAAAAAATAGCAAAAATAGCGAACTTATAACATGTTTCTAATTTTCATTGCCTAATTATCAAATTAAAATATGTGCTTAAATTTCAAGGACTATAAAATATAATTATTAATTATAAATATCAATAAGTATTAAAATAGCTACATTGGCTTTTATACGATTTTAATCTAATTTTAATTTCAATTTTAATCGGCTTTCAGTAAGCTGTAACATTTTTTCAAATATAAAGATTATCCCAGCAGGAATTAGAAGCAAAGAAATAAGTTATTAAGTTAATTTGGGATTTTATATCATAATAAGATTTCCCAAATTACAAAAATTTCAAATGTAAATCATAGAATTACATAATTTTTTCATTCTTAAACTTAAAACTTGCATAATTTTTAATTGTAAATTATAAAAATTAATGGGAAATCATTCAGTTTTCAAGATGTATATTTTAACAGTATTTAAGTTTGAACGTTTTCTTTTTTTGTTGAAATAGTTGATTTGTAAAGATTTGTCAATTTTAAGCTTTTGAAATTTAAAATTCTTCCATTTTTAAGATTTATAATTGAAGATTCATCAATATGAAGTTAAATTTAAAAATTATCAATGGGAAATTCTTAACTGATGTTGAAGATTTACAATTGAAGATTATTTAATTTTTATGTGTATAATATTTAGAATGATGTAATTTACTATGTTTTTTTAAGTTCATTTTTGAAGACTTATACAAATGAAAACTCTTCCATTTTGAAAATTTATAAATAAAAATTCTTAAATTTGAATGATTTTGAAGATCAAAAGCCAAGAGTTTTCATTTGCAAAACCTTCTACAATTTTTAATTGTATGGAAAATTCTTGAATTTTGTAAATATAGAATTGAAAAATTATTTTATTTTTAAGATTAATATTTTAATTGTATATAATTTTGAACGTTTTTTGTTTGAAATAGTTTAATTTTGAAGACTTTCAATTAAAAATTCTTCAATTTTTAGGATTTGCAATTAAAGACTCTTCGATATTCTATATTGAATGTGTATAATAGGAAATGATGTAATTTTGAATGCTCTTTTTGAAATTGTTAAATTTTAAAGATTCAAAATTGAAAACTATTCAATTTTATAGATTTAAAATTGAAGTTAATTAAATTTTATCGATTTTCAATTGAAAATTCTTTAACTTCAAACACTAAAAATGACAGCGTTTATTCATTATTCATTTTTGAGAAATTCTTATATTTTTTTTGCATATGTAATATGTTTCAGGTGTTTTGAGTAGCAAGCAACTAAATAGTATTTAACAAGAAATGGCTCAAAATATTTGAAAAAAAAACGTAACATAGGCTCAGGAATGGATTTTTGCGGATTTTTTCTCAACCGATTCACTTTTTCTTTTACATTATTTAATATTAAATTTCTAACAAATCTGATGTGGGCGATTTTTTATGTTGGCTAAAAAAATTATGTTAATAAATAAATTGGAGAAATGGAAAAATCAAAGTATTCTTTTTTTAATGGATTAAAAACACTACAAATAAAGTTCTAATTGTTAAAAATTCATTAGAAAGTATACACCCAATGTAAATAATTGGATTAATAAATAAAATGATGATTATTAAAAATATTCATAATTAAATGCCAAGATTTAATTATCATTTTGAGGAAATTGTTTTCAAGATAAAAATCAAATGAGGTGTAAAGCTTTTTGATATTTGATCCGAAGATCATTTTACCCGCGAAAAATATACTATTAATAATATTATAAGATCATTTACAATTATAAAAATTTCACAGGGACCATAATTTGTACTTTTCGTTATTAATTCCAATTGTTACAAACAAGGTACATGAAAAATAACCATTAATATACAGTTTTTTATTTTAAAAATGTTTTTTTAAATAAACAAATTCGAAAATCGGCGACCTTGAATTTTTTAGAAACTGTATATGTAGTTATGTATTAAAAAAAGTGAATTCGTTGAGAACCGAGACCTGCAGCTTAATTCCTGAACCACTGTGCGCAGGATAAAATATGCCATTCGTTTTATTTTTAAATTTTGGTGTCAGCTATAAGTTTTTTTCTTCTGTTTAAAAATATAATTAATAAATATGTGGTAAAATTTCTGCGTGTCTTTCTCATCACAAAATTGAATAAAAGTCTAACAACCACGTTGCCGGAAAATGGATTTGTATATCTTGTTTCAAGACCAGAAGGAATTTGAATATTCTGATGAGTTCAATTCCAGCATCAATGCACGCAGGAGGTGTCGGATGGTTTCGATTTAATAGGACGGGGACGAAACTTTGACCGCGGCACGTATTACCGCACGAAACAGCCTCACGTTCCAACTTCCAACAGCTAACAACACCTCGGTTGATCTTCGCAAGGGAAAAAACATGACCGGAATGTCGTTGACCGACCAGTCTGCTTCGAAGAGACTGGGAGTCCTTCAAGTAATCAAGGACCATATTTCTTCCGGCGGAAAAGTGCGGAATGGATCGAGTTTTCGAACCAAAAACTGATTATGGCGTGAAACGGCGAAATTGGTTCGTGATGAATACCTCGTGAGAATGCGAGAAGCCTTTCAAGTTGTCCGTGGACAGGGAGGAAGAGCGAAAATAACAGCGGAAGCTGCGAGATTATCTTTTTGTGATCGGAATAGATAAGTAGGGGCGGAGCACCACCAACTAACCCTAAGATCCATTCCACAATAATTCAGAAGGCGGTGGAGCCTTCGACAATATGAGTTAGAGGCCACTGAAGAGCGCCTATTGACTTCTTTCACTTCTCGTTTATCATCTTAACACGACGGTCTTAAACTATTATGGGGGCTTAACGGTGAAGTAAGGATAGAAACTTGAACGATTTTAACTTTTAAAAGTATGATTTGTAGTTGAATTTCTGTTCTTTGTCTTCAATTCAAATGCGGGAAGAACTTTTCTGGGCATAGATTTAAATTTCGTTATGAAATATTAGAGATTATCTCATACAGAAAAAAAGAGTGCTACCAATACCGTTTTTCTAATTCAAGAAGAACAGCCAGGGCGGTAAGAATTGAACAACTTTTATTTCCAAGCCTTCAAACAGAACAATATTCAGGGTGGCCGCTGGACCGGGAAAACTGGGAACTGACCGGCAATTTTCTTATTGTCCGGGAATTTGTAGAGTTTTTATTGGTTTGGAAATTGTTCAATAGCGATTAGTTAAAATATTTCCATTATTAGATAAATTTAGAAATGTATAATTCCGAGCATTGTGAAGGTCGTAAAATTAAAAAAGAAACATTTGAATTTGTGGTTTCTGTTATGCATAGCGCGAAGCACAACAGCTGACTCTTCGTGGCAGGTGGAGTAGCCCGGCCAGTGGCTAGCGCAACATTCAATTGTTGGCCTCAATTTTTGGGTTTGATCTGCTCGATAAAAATTGACAGAATACTAAAAGATGGCTGAAGTTTAGCCTGACCCGATTCGAATTTCCCACCAAATTGATTCTTCGTTTCATCAAGTAGCCACTGATACTAGTACTAGAGGAACTAGCTCTTGACCACAGTTCCCGTGTTACGCAGGGATTGAGGGTTGAGAAAAGTGAAGGTGTGGAAGAAGAGGATGAAGAGGAGGTTCGTATTGGGAGTATAACGCCGTCTGAGAGGAAATAAAAGAGAAGCAACACGACGTGTGCCGAACCGCTTCTAAAAGGCGATGCGAACGAGAGTCCAAGTAAGGGAATCGGGGCATCGTAGCGGCTACAGCAGAAGTAGCGACTGGACGATCCTCAAGGCTCAAACTGGTTTCAAAATGTCGAGGCTCATCGGCGCTATCCCGCTTTCATGAGTGTCCCTCGCGAAAGCTTTATGACGATAGTAATATTTAGCCCTCTACGTTTCGACACCTTCAAAAGGATCCCACGACCCTTCTTTCGCTTCTCTTAAAACGAACTGAGAATCGTCGCAAGCTTTCACAAAATAAAAAGACGACATTTCGTCGAATCCCATGAGACGCGAAAGACGAGAGCGTAAACACGTAACCTCGAGAGCGACATCCCCAAAGTTTACCTATACTCTTCAACCATAATGGCCCTCTATGCATGTTGTAGTCTGATATTTTTGGAACTGAGACTCCCCCAGTCGGGAGGTACACTATTTTGGAGTCGTTTTATTCGCTGGTAGAACATTTTATTAGGTAGTATCACACTTTAATAGAAGGTATCATCTTTCATTAGTTGGTAGAACATTGTTTAAGTTCCATTAAAACTCATTCATGTTTCAGAAACGGATTTGTTATTTCTTGAGTATCCCCTGAAGGTAAATCCAGGGAACATTGCTTACAAGTATTGGCTGCAGAGGTTTACATGGATAATTAGGTAATACTGGTTCTTAACTCTAATCAGCTAATTGCTCCTCCGTGTTTTGATTTTTTGTTTGGGTAACATGAACTACAGGTCTCTCTCGAGACTTTATAAGAATTCCGACATGGCATTGCTAATTGCTTAGGAATTATAAATTGGATGTAAGGAAAGTAGTCTGGTGTAGCATAATCCTAATTTATAAAAGAAACCCTGTTGAATGGATATGTTGCTTAGAAATATTAAGGTTTAATTATTGTATCATTTATATCAAAATCTAAATGTTGACTAAGTACGTTAATAATATTTCCATTTTATCCCTTATATCAGATTCTACATGTTGAATACCTGCGTTAATAATATTTCCAATTTATGAAATTACTTATTAAATAAATAATTGGTAGGCTACAAATTGGCACCTACATCTATAACCTTTAAAGATTTTCCAAACCCAAGCATCAATTTACTTTTGTGAAAGACGCACAATGTTAGAAACATCTCTATCAATCATTTACCATCTTTGCATATCTAAGCAAATCTTCAGCACGATCAACTTTCATGCACGTACTATTAGGAAACAATCACAGTTCCCCGTGAATCACCTGCAGATCTTACACCTTATTTATATCGCCGAAGGTAACATAAACAAAGTGCATAACATCAGTTGAAAGTAAATTGTGAATACACAATTTATTGCTTTATCTTCTACGATAGAATATATAACAAAAATATCCTACTTAATCTCCTAATGATTGATTTTGCTACTCATTAACCACGTTACAGATATATGGATTCCCCTGATTGGTAAATCAATTCGCTTTCATGAAACATTCACAAAGAATTTTTGCAGCATCTCTATCAATTACTAACCGATCATCTCGTCTGCATATCTGAGCGGATCTTCAGTACGAGCAACGGTAATGCAAGTGCTGTTGGGAAATAATCACAGCTCTCTTCGAATCACCTACAGATCTTACACCTTGCTTCTTACGGCGTGTTTAAGGGGAAAGCTTGCCGCGTTGGGAAGCGTAATGATCGATAATCGAATGCAAACGGCTAAGAGGGTCGTTATCCGAGAAAATCTTGGTTGAGAATTCTGCTCGCTCTGAACTACAGTGAACGAGCTTGAGCACACGTAAAAGAGGAAGGTTCGTTTGCTGGCGGAATATAGCAACCGATCACGGAAGCACCTGTGGCCGGGAAATAGAATGACCGTGCAGTGCGCACCATACCAGAGGAACAAGTATACGAAACGAGTCCAGGTTGGGAGTGAGAGAACGAAACTTCGAATCGCGCTTCGTGCACTCGAATGTCGAGACAGGCCGTGCTCTTTACGGCAGACCGCGTGGCAGCCGGGTCGGTGAATTTATTTATACTGCCTATACTAATGTAGGAGCGTGTACGCTTCCACCTATGCAACCTTCTGCTTGTGTAGGAAGACATCTCCTTGCAGTTGCGGTGGAAACGATCCATCTCACACGTCTCTACACCTACTGTTTCTGCAGCAGAAGTTATCAAGAACCAACTTTTAAAGCTAGAAGCAAAGGATGAGATTTTGATAGCTTAGCTGTTGGAACAATTATTTATGAAATCCTACATTATATATCCGTTACATGGAATATTCATGGTAAATTTTTAAGCAATGGAAATTTTGGTATGATCTAATTTTAGAATCATCTCTGTCAATTAGAAACCTATCATCTTCTCACTAATCAAGACTTCCAGTAAACTAGTTATAGATGATTTTTATTTCTTATTCCTATAAGTTTAAAAGCACTGTTCATATTTTCAAACACAAGAGTTCACGAAATTTTTGCTCATCGATTTTGGTGAGACTTCATATTTCCCGAAAATACGAACTGCATCAGTAGTGAAAAGACAGGTTGCCTCTTTCCATTTCCCCTTGCCATGGCACAAATCCAACTTTCCAGCTTATATATCGCCCGAGTCAATTGTATTACAGCGACTTAAAAATTTCGCTCGCGTCTGACGAACAACGTGCAGGATAACAATAATCTGCTCATTGGTAAGGGAAAGTGTTTTTAACTTCATGAATCTGACAGATTACCAAGAAAGTATGGCATTTAGTGTCACAGACTTATATTTCTTTTCAAACTCGGCGCAGTTATAAATCTCAATTACAATAAGAACTGGTGTTTTCAACGCTATCTGTTCCCGCATCTGTCTCTTGATTTCTACTCGAGCATTAAGAAATATGGCCACTGAAGTAATTACCGGGAATGCTGCAAGTTGCGCAACAGTGTAAAAATTAAGTGAAATTAGTGAGATTAATTAGAAAAAATATATATCCGAGATATTTGTGGAGATTAACCATTAGGTAATAAATTATCAGCTACAAATTAGAAATGTGAGAAGAGAAAATACTTGTAATAGTATAGAGTTTATTAGTTTTCTTTTTATAGAAAGAGTATAGATGAAATTCTCTACTGGAGATATACAAGTCTACAGAAAGAGATTTGGCCCATTGTTTTATATTGTCTCCAATATTGGACCGGTCCTGGGCTACAGTTGCAGTAAATATATCCAGATAAAAGAACGAGATTGCGGATGTATAGTGCATACAATAAGAAAAGAAAATCCTTTAAATTCTTTTCAGTTTCACCGTAGGAACAACACTCTTTACAAGAGGCAGCGATTGTTTACACAGAGGGGTTCCTCAAAGTTCAACCGCCCACATCAGATATCACTGGCAAAGCAAGACTCGTGATGCAAATGCTGGGCATGATAGATTTGTGTATGCATTCTGCACACGTGCGTAGCGAGGTTGCACTCGAGTCGCGTCAAAGCGGGAGTGCGAGAGCTCGAGTGTCGATATTATTCCTTTTCTCTTGGCTGCAGGAACAGCCGGTCGAGCTGCGGATTCCTTCGAGGTCCGCAGACACTGTGTCTGCGAATGGCCACCTTCTCCATATTACCTCCCGTAGGGAAATTCAGTGCGATCTAAGTACTAGGGAATTCTACACTTGTAAAAAAGTGCGACTCTCATTCCCTGTTACCAACACACAAATGAGTGGCTCTTGGAAAAACTTAGGGTCTCTTGTTCCCCTGATTCGGTAAGTATTTTCCGGTTGTTGAACTGATGACAAAGGCAAATTGTACAAATTCAAGGACAGATCTGCAAAAGGGGGTCTGAACGAGGGATGAATTCTTAGTGATGTTGTAGTTCATTGGTGATTTCGATACAATACATGTGAATGGGAACGATGATACAAAAGGTGACCTAACAACATCACATTTTAAGAAAATGAGTTTTATTGCACTTCACTTGTTATTAACACTCCTTCTTTAAATCATTTTCATGTAAATCTTTGACACCTAAGAAATGTCTCTTAATACCAATAAAAATGTTAGCACTTTTTATAAGTCGATTGTAATAGCTCGCAATTTGAGATACTGAAAGGGTTGAACGGTTAATGTTCCTCTTTCCCATAAATTGGTAACTTTATCAAGGCAGGGTTCCTTCCCGAAGGTGAGTTATGTAGGAATTCATGCGTGAACACTGAACTGCCAGTATGTATTCCTACATGACATGTTGTAAACGTTCTCAAGAGACCCTCTGATTCTGAGAACGTTTCACTTGCATTCACGATTTCCATCGATCGTTCACGAAGTCTGATACCAGAGAGAAAAGGTTATAAGATAAAAGCACTGATGGTTCTGAAGGTGTAAGAGTAACTGAGTAGGTGTGAAGAGAGTTCAAGATCCATGGAGAAGAAATTGAGAGAAAAAAAAAGCAAGATGATCTTGGTGCTTGACCCTGCCTCGCCTGTATTTCTTCATCTGAACATCGCATATATCACGCTTTAGATCGTCAATGAACAGCGTTTCAAGTCGTGGGTCAAGCTTTATCTCTTTTACATTCCTCGGAGTCAAGTTTTCCATTCGCTACCTAACTCGAGTCTGTAGTCCGATGAATCGAAATATTTGAATTAATCTTTACAAGTGTTGTTGCTTCTTTCAACTTCGATTGAATACCTTTAAATTCCCACGTGTTATTAATGTATTTAATTCATGTAGAGTTAAAATAACATAAATCAGAAAATAGTCGAGGAGCGATCGGCAATTTCTGTTAGTCATTATGTATAAAAATATGAGAGATTTCCTGTGAGGAATCACCAAACCAGGCTCCGGGATAAAATGCCTGAATTTGCTTTTTACTGACTCGGATCGCGTTGCTCGACTCTGCAAGAAGTACATCCAATTTAAAATGTAAATTGCGTCGAGTATTTGGCGCATCGTTGGACGCTCGCGATGCGGTACCGCGACGAAACGTCCCCGACATTAAAATGTAATTTAATTCGTATCCTTCCTCCTTACCCCTTGCACCTTTCCGCAACCTCAAGTCATCCGACCTCTATGCTCTTAATCTTTCCTGCGGGCTACAACGCGTCACGCGATTTTATTACGCTCGGAAAATAAAACATTTAGATGTTCAAGTATAATTATTTACATACAAGATTAAAAGAATATTAAAAGCGATGCGCTAATTGCTTCTTAAGTTATAGTGGTTCCCATCCCTAGCATTTTTTTCGCTTGGTAACTGCTTTCATTCTTCATGGCGAACATTTAAAAGGAAAGGGATGGTGTTTCGTGATGTGATGTCTTGTTATCTTGAAAGAGGATGTTAATTTTAGAGGTTGGTACGTAACATTTTCAGACATTTTAAAATTAGAAATTTTTTTTTTTTTTATTATTTTATTTACTTTAAAATAAAAAAGAGAAAGAAGTCTGAATTGTATTGAAATCTAAAGTAAAGAATTTGAATATAATTTATTTACATCTAAATTAAATTAAACGGTATTAAGAACATCAATCAATAAGAAATAATTTTTGTTTTTTTTTGCAATAACGTCTCTACTTGAAACATTAATTTAAAGAAAATATTTATGCAACTGCAAAGAATTAGAAATATTAACCTTCTAAAAGTAACATTATTTCATGTTTACAATTAGATTCAATATAAACATTTACAATCAAACAATTACAATTTTGCCAACATCCAAATTGAAAAAATATAAAAGAATTGAGCCTCGAAAAATAAGATTACAAAAATTCTAGCCGTCAAAGTTCATAATGAAATATTGACAAACAAACACATTCAGCCTTTGTTCTTAAAAATACCAACACTGTCACTGTTTTTTCATTCATAAAACTATTATTATTAGTTTAGAGTGAAGGGAGCTTAAGAGCTGAATAGTACACACCATTTAGTACAATTGACCTCCATCCGATTATAACCAAGACAAGCCCTGCTTAACTTCGGTGATCGAACGAGAAGCCTTAAACAATTCCACCTGACCCAGTGGATATATTTTATATTTTGATAACTATCAAATTGTCCCTTCCAAAATTTTTTAAATAGAAAGCTTTTCAAAATTGAACTTCTTACAAAAATTTACTTTCAAGTTCAAGTATTCTTAATTGTACAACAGAAATCTCTCGGATACGTCAGCTTTATCATGCTTTCGGGTCTTACAAATTGAAGCTTTCTTAATTTATTAATGTTAACAAAAGAATTTTTAAGTGTAATTTAGAATTTTTAATTTTTTTTATGTAATATTACAAATTGAAGATTTAAATGATCAGGAATGCATGGTAGAATTATAATCAATCCTACACAATTTTGAATCAATAACATTTCGAAATCCAGAGACACTCACATTTTTTATGAGAAATCTTCAAAGTAGTTTTTAAATTAATTTATACCAAATAAGCAAAGTTTTATAGAGCATTCTCTGGTTTGAACGGAAGTATATATTATAAAAATAATTCTGTTATCATGAAACATTCCCATTTTAAATTGAGGCTGCTCAAAACATTTGAATTTCAAATTACAATCGTGACACTGTTTAAGGAGAAATCGTAAATGATTGCAATGTGATTTCATAGTGACTGCAATAATAGAGCTCGCTTGGAAAACCCATAAAAAGCAACTAAAATCTCTACAAATCGTTTAAAATCTTTCCACATCACTTCAAATCTTTTTAAATATTGAATAATCCCACAAAATCTTTCAAAAGTCATTAAAATTCCTCGAAATCCCTTAAAATCCTTTATAATATTAGAAAATCCTTTGAAATTCCGTTAAATCTCTTGAAATCTTACGAAATCCTCTAAAATCCGTGGATATACTTTGGCATGTTTTGAAATCTTTTAAAATCCTTTAAAATCCCGCGAAATCAGCTGCGCCCCTTAAAATCCGTTAAAATCTGTTAAGATTCGTTACAATCCTTTGAAATCTTTATAAAATCTTTTGAAATCCGGCGAAACCTTTTGAAATCTTATGATATCTCTTCAAATGCCTTTAAATAGTCGAAATCCCATTAAAATCCCCTGACATCCTTCAAAACTCGTGAAAATACTTTGATATCTCTTGAAATCCTTTGAAATCCAGTGATTTATTTCGAAATATTTCAAAATCTCTTAAAATTCCATAAAATTAGTGATGCATGTTGATCATTTCCAGACGAAGTCGTCGAGATTTTTTCGAAACATAATCAGATGGGATTAGAATGTGATTCAGATTAAGAATCTGTAATCCTTTTAAATCTTTTGAAGACTTGAAATCTCATGAAATCCCTAAAACGCTCTGGAAATCTCGTTAAATTCCGTAAGAATTTTGTAATTCTTTGAAATACCTTAAAATTTCTTGAAATCTTTTCAAATCACTGGAAATCTTTTGAAATCTCGTTTGATGTGAAAATAATTGATATATTCTTGATATATTGAGTGAAAAGATAAAATCTTACGTAAGAAGGGGGTCAACAAAGTCTTACGAATCCTTATAGTAGGTGGGGAGGAAGTCTAAAATTTAAAAATCATCCTTACGTAATTAACGAGGTAATTAATGGACGTTTCCTAACCTTATCTAAAAGTATTTATAAAATGTGTCGAAACATCTACGAATTTTTAACGGATCCTTAAAAGTTCACAGCACATATTGTAGTACCCTACCAATTAATTGTAAACATGACAACCGCAGCAGATTGTTTTCTGAAATAAACAGAAGAGATGATTTAGACTCCACTTATCCAAATTACCATGACTTCCCCTAACATTCAGTGAATCTGTGCCACAAAAGGAAAACTTGAACGCGGTTTATCAAGAGCGGAACGAATTTCTCACTCTACCACAAGCAAAAAAAAGAAACAAAGCGATTTTTCCTTCCCAGAATATAGGCGCATAAAACAGCACCCTTGCAGAAATGTATACAGATTCCTCTAAATGTACACAAGTCAAACCCGCGATACGCGCCCCATGGAACTTCCGTATTTGGTTCCGCTCCTTACCGAGGGAATGGGGATGCTTGACGATTTTATTATGGGGGAATTCCTTCTCCAATTAAGCGGTCGCTATGGTGATGCGCGTGTGCTTATGACGTGTGTTTCTGCCTATAAAAGAAACTGGGGTGTTTAAAAAAAATTTACAGGTTTCCACCTGGCTGCACTTCTAAAATGCGACCCGGACTGGTAGACGTAATGTGTTTGTGCAAAACTGCTCTGATAGACGACATCAACCAACACAAGACTCCCTCTCTTTAGGCTCCGAGTTCCCCTGACTGCTTTTTCCTTGAAGTAACGTGTCAGCTGCGCAATATTTTGGGATTTAACTTTCCGGTGACAGTAGGAATTCAGGTGGCTTGGAAATTCTTGGAACAATGAATTATTCATTTTAAACAAAGAAATTGCTCATTTCGCAAACTGGTTTTTACGATCCTAATACTTTAAGTAGATTTTCTAGTTGTTTAGTGCTAATTTACAGATAATATAGAGTAGGCTTCATTACCTACTATCGGTTCACTTCACGAAGGCCCCTCCAGAACAGCTCTACATTTTTTTTAATTACTCGTAAAAGAAGACTCGCAGAAAAAAACACAGCTTATAACATGAGAAAGCTTATTTTATTGCACATAAAAGGCCGTTCATAAATTACGTTACCAATTTTTGGCTATTATTGACCGCCCGTACTCGTCCCCGTCCCCCTCGTTTACGACCGTATTTTATCCCCCCCTCCCTCAGATACCACATTGAATTCAATGTAAAACAAATTTTTAACAAAATAGTTAAATCGTCAACCAAACAGATACATTTTCAACAAAGAGATCAATTTTATATAGAAAATTAATCTTCTGTAAACTCTGCAGAAAATTCAAAAACTCTGCAAAAAAAAAATTAAAAACTTTACAGAAATATTCTGTTCCTCTTTTAACTGGAAATCCTGCAAGATTAGCAGATGTATTTTCTACACAAAAATACGAATTTTCCACAAAATACATGCATTTTTAACAATATAATTAAAAAAATTAATTCTCAACCACAAAAATCGAATTTTCTACCAAAGGGATGAATTTTCAATTAAAATTATGAATCTTCAAGAAAAAAAAAGGATTTCTAACAAAGTGGTTCAACTTGCAATTAAGTAATTGAATTTTGAACTAAAAATGTGAATTCTCAACGAAAAACACCATAGTTAATATTTCATCAATAAAAGATTTCAATTTAAACAAAATAACAATTGAATTCAACCAAAAAATATGCATTTCCAACAAAATAGTTAAACATTCAACTAAATAGTTGAATTTTCAACCAAAAAGATGAATTTTTAATCAAGAAGATCAATTTTCAACAAAAAATGATGCATTTTTAATGAAATACATGAATTTTCAATAAATAGTTGAATTTTCAACTAAAGAAGATAAATCTTAAACAAAATAGTTGAATTTTTAAATGAAAAAGGTAAATTTTCAGCCACAGAGAATCAGAGATGAATCTTCAAACAAAACAAAAAAATGAATTTCTAACAAAGTAATTAAACTTTCAACGACGACATTGAATTTTTTTACTAAAAAGATGACTTTCTAACAAAATTGTTGTATTTAGAACAAAATAATAAAATTTGCAACCAAATAGAATTTTTAACCAAACGAGATGAATTCTGATACAAAAATACAACCGTAGACTTTTCAAGCAAAAATAATTACCTTTTAACCAAAAACAGTTGGATTTTCTTGTTGGGTTCTATTGATTCAGTTCGCCTTTGCGCGAAAAACGGAAATATGGTAAAGGTTCTCGAAAAGAGTGAAAAAATTAAGAATGCTTCAAATTATTAAAATATTATTGAACTCTACCGTTTCAGGGGCAACTTTCGCAAAAAAAAAAAGCTGAAATTAATCATCAGGAAGCGTGCTAAACGTTATCTAATTTCCTAACGTGACTTCCAACGACTCCTCCCACAAATTGGTAACGTGTTTTATGGACGGCCCCTGAAGACAAGTCCTGCCATTTCTTTATGTACGAAAATTCATTTGAAAAATAGCTTTCTAGAAAATTTGAAAACAAAATTTTAAAAAGTTTTTCAAATGATGTAAAGACTTTGATATTTTGACTATGCATACGTAAAAATAAATTCAAATATATTAATAAAAATTAACGTTAAATGCAACTGAAGATGACTCTGATATCTCTTGTAATTTTCACAGTAGAGAGTTGTATTTTGGCTTTGAAGTTTCTTGAAAAATTTCAACAAATACAATAGGGTAATAATTAACTATGACAGACTGAAAATTTATCAGTTTTTAACTAATATTGTTAGGAGCCCCATTGTTGTAAGTGTTAGAGAGAAGTCACAGCGGGAGCTGATTCAGAACTTTTTTGCGGCAACATTTTTTTTAGTAACATCGCCGCAAAAAATTGGCGACCCTAGACTTTGGAAGGCAGCTCCGCACGAAAGAAATCTGAGCAGATTCCAATCAAGATAAAACGAATATGCTAAGTTTTATGAATGAAAATATATTTCTCTAATTTTTGTAAAAAATTTTGTTTGAAGCTGTTAAACGAAATACGATGAAAAATGCTGTAGTTAGGCAGGCTGCTCAGAAACCTGATGTGCATGATCCCAGAGCTAAGAATATAGTGGAAAATTTTGAAAAAATTCTGGCCTTGTGATATGCTCTAGAACATTTTTTCAATGCTTCGAAAAATATTTAAAAAAACTTTGCTGCATTCCAAAAATATTCTAGAACACGCAAGAATTTTTTCAAATTTTTTCCACCATTTACTTAGCTCTGGGATCATTTAAGAGCACAGGTTTATGAGCAGCGGGCCTAACTACATCATTTTTCCTCGTATTTCGTTTAACAGCATCGAACCAATTTTTTTTTAAATTAAAGAAAGATATTTTTATTCAGAAAACTTAGCAGATTCGTTTTACTTTTATTAGAGTCTGCTGCGATTTTTTCCTGCGAAGTTACTGCCTTCCAAAGTCGATGGTCACTGATTTTTTGCGGCGAGATTAGAAAGGAGAAATAGACACTTTTCAAGCTTCTGAATAGGTCGACCATTTAACAATGTCATCCTGCTGTGAACTGGCACTAACACTTCTATCAATTAATGGGGCTTCTAAAAATATTAGTTAAAAACTTATACATTTTTAGTTTTTCATACTTAATTAGTACTTACATAGTCATTGATCCATTGGAATTTATTTTTCACGTATGTGTAGCTAAAATATCAAAGCATGAACATACATTTTTTCAAATTTTTCAAATTGTTTATTCAAAAGAAAACGAGTTATGATAAACAGATTCGGGCTAGCCTTATACGCTATAAAGTAAGCTTTATTATGGTATAAGCTGTGTTTTTTGCGATTTTTCTTTCACGAGTAATTTTCAAAAAAGTACAGCTGTTTTGGAGGCGAACGGATAGTAGATTCCTCATCAACTATATATTAACAGGTAATTTGTCCAGCTTGATCATACCACACAGAAGTGTTCCAAATTTAATAGTCTATGCTTCCAAACTGCAACCTTGAAACCCGCATAGGTATCTGATGATTAAATCTTTTCTGGCGATTAAATCGGCGCCTTTGAAGAATGAGGCTATCGAGAGTCACAAAAGTATCAGTTTCCAGCGTTCGATTTCATCAGTGTACCAGCCTTGTCTCGTAAACGTCGCGAGTCAATCGATGACACTCGATTCGATTTTGAGCGGGCAGGGAAAAAAGAAGGTAAAAGAATGAGGGAGAAAGATAAAGAGACTAAAAAGGGAAGAAAGAAAGAAGGAACGAAGATCGGCATTAGTATTAGAGACTATATCCTCTTAAGCAGCGGCATTCTTTATTCGTGTCCGATCCGTTTGTCCGGTCGTCCTGCCCGTACACGCGTATACGCCACATGGCCGCGCTTTTAGTCAGCTCCCCTTTCATCTTCGTCTGCAGTGGTCTGTCCTCATCTCAGACCTGGAAGAGACCTCATGCACCAATGCCTAGTTCTCAGAACCATCCTCCTGAGTGCCCTCAACATTTTTGCCAACCTTACAATACCGACTTAATCGACTTTTAATTTCAAAATGCATACAAAAAATGTTCGGGAAATTTATCACGATGAATTGGTCTGGAATTTCAATAGGGTGTCTTTTAAAATTCCCGAACAGTTTAACTGGTCAATTAATTGTACAGGGTGGCCGCAGATCAGGGAAAACCTGGTAATCAGGGAAAAGTCCGGGGATTTTGTTGGTCAGGGAAAGTAGGTGATTTTGAAAAACAAAACTGCAAAAGTCAGGGAATTCAGTGGAATAACCAGGGCTACGGATAGAAAACAAAAATGATTGATTGCTTTCTCTGTCTGTCTCACATGGACGTAAACTACTTCAGATGCCGAAACTGCTTGATTTCGGTAAGGTAGAAATCTAGGATTAGAAATTGCCCTGCTCTTCTACTGACTTTTTCCTCAAAACATCCAACTGCAGCTCGTTACAAAAACTAAACTGAATAACTGAATAAGCGTAAAACCCACATCAATTTCCTTTACACTGATGTTACTTTTGATCAAGCTGGAAAAACTTGGCTGCAATCAGTTGAATAAACATTCAATTAGCGCCCCTTTGGAAAGCTCGATTGGATAAACGTAAAAATTAGAGCGATCCATTTTAGCTAACCAGCCATTTTCGATCTGGTCTCACAAACTTTTTGTGCAATCAGTGATGCGTTGCAGGACCGTGTCCCTGTCTCGCCATCAGGGATTGGCAGTGGCAAATCGTGTAGGCTCGAAGTGTCGGACCGCTAATCAATCGGCCGCTAATTATATCGAAACGCGCTTGTCGAAGCGGTACCGCGTGTAATGAACGCGTTTATCGACAGATCGGTACCTTTCTTTTCCCCTTGATGGCTTGCAGCAGGGGCCGCACTTTATCGATGATTCGTGGTGTATCGAAAAGCGAGTTCCAACAACACACAACGGTTCCCCGTGTGAATGCGAATTTAGACCGGCACGTCTTTTTTTAGACAGTGCAATGACCGTCGTCAGTGCGACGATGCTCTTCAGAATGGGTATGAGACGAATTCGAATCTATGAAGAGATATGAGTCAAGGTTGCCGAGTCATACTAAAATCGGCAAGGGACGTTTCTTGAAATACACATTTCTGAATGTCATGCGGATGAATTTTTCAGACCACATGCGCTAATAATAGCATCCAAAGTCTATTTAACTTCTCGATAAAGAATGTGGATTTCGAGAGCTGGACCAGGCACGTGGCCAGAAACTTCTGTCTGCAAGCGTTTTATTATGATGAGTTGCAAAGTGGCCCACATGGCGGCAAAGTTTTTAAGTTTCTTTGGGATCTTCGCGAACAATTTCTTTGGAAATGTTATGGGCGTTTATGATAATGGTTAAATTATCGAAATTATCGAGTGCAGCATCAAAAGTTATTCTTCAGGATTTTAGCATGAAATTAAAACTCAGCGAAATTGAACAATTTATAAGTTGAAGTATCAAAAAAGGGATGTAAAAATTGATGAATCGAAAGTAAAAGAAAATTCAACAGATTGAAAAACAATAAAGCACTGAAAATTGCTCCAGTGTTGAGGCTTTCAATCTTAAATTTTGTACAATTTTGAAAGTATTATTTGAATCATTTATTGCCAATAATTATAATGAAATTTTTAAAGCATATACGATTTAAAACGTTTCTGCTAAAATAATTCGTTTTATTTTTTCAATGAATCAACTTTCAAATATCCGAATTGAAATAACATCTTAAATGATTACTTTTCAAAATAATTTAATTTTCGTATGAATAAGAACATGGAATAGACTCAAACCCTTCAAAGTTAAAAAATCTCGAAATTAAAAGCAACTCAAATTGTACACTTTTAAAATTAAGCAATTGGAACAATTTTTCTTTTGGGGTCTTCAAACATAAGCAATGTAATACTAAACATTTAAATAAAACATACAATTAAAAAATATGGAACGTTTGAAATTGTTCAAATTTAAACTAAAATCCATCAAAATAAAATATTTTAAAATTAGGGTACTTAAAATTTACAATTGTTTAAACTTTAAGTTTTCCAACTTGAAATAAAATTTTAGAATAATAAATTATTTCATTCCAAATTGTTCCATTTCAATTGAAACTATGTTTACATTGTGGTCAATCTGTCATATTAATAAATTTTGAAACTGACTCGATCAAACTTGCATAATTCGATATGATTAAGGGTAATCGATACAATGATTGAATGATTGGCCACTTATGGAATGTTTCAATTTTGCTAATGTGTGAAAACCTCTGTAAGCGTCAAACCAAATTCTAAAATACATGGATGGTTAATCGACTGGCCACGAGAACATGATCATTAGCATATGCCAATGATTGAATTATTGGCCTCTGAAATGTGGTGAAATATATATATATATATATATATATATATATATATATATATATAAAATATAGTCACTGGCCACATTAGATAATAGATTTCTGATTTCGAAAACACAATGATTTTTGAATATTTTTAAATATAAAAACATTTAAACGAGGTGCCCAATCATTAGGGTGCGGCCAACCATTGTACCGATTACCATATCAAGTAAGATTTAATTCCACAGAATGAGTTTTACTAAAAATACAATAATTCAAAGTCAAAAAATAAAATCACCGTCATTTTCGGATTTTCAAACTTCTCCGTTCAGTAGCCAGCACTAGGCCTACGGTGGTCGAAATATGCATTACAAATTATTATTTTTGAAGCTGGAGAGCAACGATCCTCCCATTTTGTAAGGTTCCCAAAGAAAGAAATTCCGTAATAGTTTTTTTTTCAAGTCGGGCATTATTAACCCGTGCCCCGTGGACTTTAAAATTAACATGGGATTTTAAATGGGAAACGCTTAGTTGTAAGAAAAATAAGAAAAACAACTACTTCATATCAATTTTGAAAATTTTAAGTTCAGTTACGTCTTAAATAACGTTCAACGAATAATAATTCCCACCCAATAAATTTTAATAATAATTTTAATAGAGACGACTTTTTTAAAACTGTTTCTTTCATAAATGATTATTATTCGGTGAAACACAAATTGCCAAGTATTGTAAAACTAGTTTTTAATTGTTTAAAGAATTATTATTTGTTTAAACAAACTAATTCCCCCTGTAAATCCAGCAAAGTTATTACTTTTCGGCATAAATGATGCAGTTCATGAATGTTAAGAGCTATATATTTTGCTAAAATTTGCTAAAATACGAGTGTACTTTGAAATGCTTAAACGATTTCTATTTGTATAACTTTTTTTTCACCAAATCGTGAAAAGTTAGTCTTTTCTGAAAGTAGCAGTACAATTAACAATGAATAATAATATTTTCTTGTTTACGACATTTGCAATTTTCAAAAAAAATTTCATTTATTTAAAAAAATTTCCCTCCCTGTAAATCGTAAATATTAATATTTTTGTTAATATTTATTATGAATTAATATTTAGTTAATCAAGCTATTATTTATATTTTGTTAGTATCAATTTTTAAGTTAATATTTTTGGGATAAATTGTACAGTTAATGAATTTCAAGTGTGATATTTTTTGTGAAAGACAGTTTGCAATTATTTAAACAATTAATAATCATTCACTTGCGCATTTTGTTAGCAAAGATAAAGAGGATTTCTAGTTTTTTCGAATCTCTTACACTATGTCCCTTATTATTCAGCATTTTCTTATTTCAAAACTCATAACCTAATTATTGTTTAAAATATTCTTTTCTTTAAACAATATTTTCAGTAAATTATGGATAGTTATTTTTCAAGATTGATACGTACAATTGCACATTGATGCTTGTTTCCCAAAATTCGGTTGAAAAATTTTCTATGTTCAACAAACCGAAATCAATCTGAAAAATTGTTTAAACGAATGAAAATTGTATAAATAATTGCAAAATATTTTAAATACAAAAATATTACTCACAATATTCGTTATTTATATAATTACTTCCAGTAAATACTAACTATTCACGTTTTTGATAAAAAATAAAATTTTTCGGGCACAATACAAGGGGCTTGGGGACGGGGGTCAAGATTAAAAGTTTTTGGGTGGAAATTATTCGTTGAACATTGCTTATGATGTGACTAAACTTTAATTTATAAAAAGTTGATAATAAGTAGTTGTTATCCCCAGTTTTATTTAACTCAGCTGAATCCCATGTTAATTTCAAAGGCACGGGGGCACGTGTGGAAAAATTTCATTGCAGTTTAGTATCAGGCCTGGCCCAGGTCTGGCTTTATCTAGACTGCTTAGTCGGGAAGGTCTGATCTGTCCCAGGTCTGAAGCTAGTTTAGCCCAGGTCTGAACTTATCTAGACTGTCTAGTCTCGACGGTCTGGTTTGGCCCAGGACTGTCGCTGATCAGCTATCTAAGAACAAAAAAAGTTGTAAGGTCGATCAGCAAATTTTTTTGAAGCATGTTGAAAAAGTTACAGGTTGTCTAAAATTATAGAAACTAAGAAATGTACACTATCAAAACAAGACTTTTTTTCTTAACACCGTGACAGTCTGATCTGGTCCAGGTTTGGCGCTGATCTGCGGTTAGCGTCAAGACTGGAAACCAGACTGTCTAGTCTGGGCCGGGCCAGCACCAGAAGAAGGAGGGGGGGATCGTTGCTATCTGACAAAAAAAAACTTGTTTTGGGCCACCCTCTTCACTGTAAAGTTGGTAGTGTGTGTTCTAACATTCACTATCAACTTTACATAATTCTTCCTAATTGCCTCTTCAAAAGCACAATCTACTTGAAAAGTAGCAACCAAAATGTATAGAATTTTATCTTTCGCCCAGGAAATTTTCCAAAGTCCATCAGAGGGTTAAACGTCATCCAGTTGTCGCTACTTTATCATATAATTAAGTATATCAAATGTCCGACATGTCGAGATCCATAGAGACTTTTCGTTTGAATGAACTCGATTAATGTACTCGAACCGTAGTAGACATAACGTTAAGTGCATGGATCGTTACCACGACTTGCTCGCACAGCAAGAAGCACAAGTCGTGGTTCCCGTGTACCAGCAGTAGTTGTGAGTGGCTCGACGTTCCGAGTTTGTCATGCATATGGCAAAAAGAAGTAAAAATGTTGCACTTTCATACGAACATGCATAAGTACGTTGGGTACGTAGTATGAAGTATGTAGGATCGACGGGGTTGCGTCAGTGCATTGGAATATGCAGTGTGTGCACTGTGCTCTGTGCATACGCAAAACACGTATACGGGAGGCCAAAGGCCCGCACCACGCATGTAACGACGACTCGCAAAAGGTGCCCCCGAGAACATAACTCATTGCGGTAAACGAGCGCCACTTGGCCGCGTCAAATTAACGGTACGGGGAGTCTGGGGTGGCTCGACCGGATCGAGTCGCTAGGTGCACACCATCATGCTCGACGCTTCATACCCTCAATCATCATGGTTTCCCTAACCCTTTCACTGTCCCTTTACCTCTCGCTCAAAAGCCCCTACCCCACGTTCACTCATATATTCCCTCGAGAGAGGATACAGATCAATCGAGAGCCAGCCACCTTCCTTCAATCTCATGTTCCAGAAAAACCGGCGGAAAAAGGATCGATCGCTCTTCCTCTTATCTGAATTGATGTGCAGGTTATGAATTCTAAGGACCTGGTATGGAATGGAAGGAGGAGGATATCAAACGCCTTTCGATGTAAAGTTTGAGGGGTATTTTGGCATTTGTATGCAGTGGGTACACGTGCCAGCATGTTGGTAGTTGGGGTGTAACAAAATATGGGAGGAACGAAAGAGGGGTGTGATTAGCATTGGGTATGATGAAATTTGATGTGATAGATGGTGACAGGTGATGGGTAAGGATCTTGTTGCCAATTACGTACTTATTTCTGATTTAAAAAATACCACGCTGAGAAAGTATGTTTCGAGTAGAGAAATGCTATTGAATCAACAGTATCGCTTTTGAACCGAAACCCGATTACTCTTTTGAATAAATACTTCTGTTGATCAATAGCATCTGCTCACACTAAATCTGACGGTATCAATTTGATGTGCAACAGAATGATCCAATCATTTAACAGACTTTTATTTCTTTATATTGATACACATTCGTGTATCAATTGAATTGAGATGAAGCACTTTTGAAACCTTAGAATTAACTGTGCTATTTGTGTGCTATAAACTGTGCTATAAATTATGAACTATTTTCAGCAAAATTTAGGTGGGTATCAAAAATTGATCCTCATCTGTACAGAATCAGTGATGTTTCAATGAAAATCAGCTATACGCTAAAGACCTTTTTGGATAATCGATGCGAAATCTACTTATTTTTAGTCAAATTGTACTGAAAAAATTGTTACTCAACTTTCGGTAATGTTTAGCATGGATTTTCCAATCAATTTTCGTCACTGAAATTCTAAGCACTACTAAAAACATCCACGGATTTACTGAAATGTAATGGAAATTATTTAAATTTGATGTTATAATTAGTAGTCGAAATTATTGTAATTTGAATTCGAATCACCGACTTAGATCAATTTTCAACAACAAAAAATTGTTATACCTTTCAATGGTCAATGATGATTAATGTTAGACACTATGAAACGTATGGTCTGAGTAAAAACTTACCTGAAGCGAAAAGAAAAGCATAACTTAAAAAACACATTGAACCATTTGTACACAAAATTTTCAGGAATTCGAAGCGATTAAGGGAAACGACTAAAAACACAAATTATCAGAGAAGATCGCAGATTAGGTATAGGGACAATTAAAACATTATTGTTTTAAATGTATAGGATAATTAAGTTTTTCTTTAATCTGATTTTCATATTTAAGACTGACTTAACTTTAAATTTTCAGTAATATCTCCATTATAAGGAAATAGAGTTCTAGTAGGATAAAAAAACGAAAGTTTACAAATTTTATTTTAGAACAGGGTGGCCCTAAAACTTCGTTTTCAAAATTTCCTGATTTTTCACTCGCCAATTTTTCGTTTTCACTGACCATTAATATTTAAAGACCGGAATTATAAACTTTTAACATTTTTAAAAAGCAATATTTTCTCTTCAAAATCCATGACTCTTCCCCAACTTTCTCTCACCTGCGACCAAACTGTAGAGAGTATAGAAGATTATACGAAGCTTTCAGATTATCAGGAAATATTAAGATTCTTCGGGACATTTAAAAAATTTAAGAAGCTTTCGAAGGAGTGCAAAGAATATTTTTAACCATACGTAAGTGTAGACATAGACGGAAGTTACTTAAAGTGATTTTAAGAATTTAAAGGTTGGTTTAATTTTGAAAGGATTTCAATCCTTTATATACAAGGGGAAAAATATAATCAGACAAAATACTATTTTTCAATAATACTATTTTCTGAACACTGATTTCTGAAGGCAAGCATTTTTAAGCAAAACGAATTTTTAACTGAATCCATTTTTTGAGAATATTCTACGAAAGAAAAAGTGTTTTTTCTTTCAGTAGGGGAAAGGCAAGAATTGTCGAGGAATTAAGCCAAACTAAAATTTGGATATCGTATTCCTTATGAGCGATAAGTATTACAACTGTGAAACTTGTTTGTTAGGACATAAATTCCGTCCAACTTTAATTTATGTATTTTCATATGGAAAATTAAAACGTTATATAAAAATGGCAATAAAGACAATGTATCAAAAACACAATTTGTTGAGGTGCATTAATTATTGGGCAACATAACAGAATGAAGTTTAATTGAAGTCAGACCAGAGATAATGTTGGGTTTACTCAACAAAAGAAAAAAATGGAAAACTTTGTAAAATAACATCAAGACAGTAACCTAATGAAAATTGAAAAAAATGTTGAATGTGATGAAGGTACAAGAATTCAAATAAATTAACTGTTGCCCTATCACAATGTTGTTCATTTAAAGCCAACAGATACCCTCATGGCAAATTGCAGAGAAGAAACTATTACGTCTGGAATGAGACTATTAATAGCTCCAGCAGCCGTAATTTTGTCACATGCATTCTTTAACTTTGCAAAGGGAGTCTTTATCGATCGGAAACAATTTTAGAGGGTGGTTTACCCTCGCAGTTTTTGATTTCGAAGAGCAGCTTGGATACCTCGACTAAACGCTTCACCGCGTCGAATTAAGGGGAGATACAGAAGGGACGCCTTGGATTCCACCGAGACACTGAACCGGATTCGTGTTATGTGAATGATTTCATGATTTTCCAAAATTGCTTCTCCCGCCTTTGTAATCTCCCTTGCACATTAGGAAAATATGTTTCCCGTTTGCGTTTCCAGATGTGCAGTATTTTGGTTCTAAACTTCACGCAGTTGAAATAGCGAAAATTTGCCTCTCATGAGCTTCACTTACATATTTCAATAAAACGTTAAGTGAAAGCTTTTTCGTGTAAAAATTCAGGATATTAGAATTTTGGGATGTTGCAAAATATAGATAAAAAAAATCATGACCTCGAAATGAAATGTTCCGAATCAAATGAAGTGTTAATGAGCTAAAAGATAAAATATTTGACGTTAGGTCCGTGGTGGCAAAGATTGCCACCTCTTGCTGTTAATTAGCGTTACATTCCAGGTAGATATGCACTTTTATGACCATCATGTGTGCATATTTTAAATACAACATGCGATATTTTAACTCCATCGTAAATCTCTGATTGCAATTCACATTAAAAAATTGATTTCTTGGTTCTCGATTTTATTATGTCTTTTTGTATGATGATTTGCGTAACAAGAGAAGGTTTCTTAAGCAAAGAAGGATAATATACCTTCAGGCTCTTTTATTCTTGAACTCACTATTTGCATGGGAAATGAGTGCATTATCTCAACTTGAGTGATTTCTAAACTGTGAAGTACGGGTTACAACCCCGTGTCCCTATTATAAAATTTTAAATTTTATAGCTTTTTTTCAAATACCTATACAAATTTTAATTCTTAATACGTTAAAGTTTTGATTATAACGACAGCTCTTTTATTTCAGAAAAGATTCTTTATGATTCTATTCCGTAAGTTTTTATTAAATAGTATATATCATATTTAGTTAATTATATTTTACTTGTTGGTAACTGTGGACCAATTTTCCTTGATTTTAGAATTGAATATAAATTTTAAAATAATTTTGACCTCAACTGTACGTAGCAAACATCCTTATGTTTATAACCTTCGACAATTATTACTAAATTTTATTTGTTTTAAAATTTTCAAATATTCCAAAATCCAAATATTGTTAAATATTGTTAACTTCAATTATGTTGAAACAGAAGATTTGTAGGGTATTTTCTCCGTGAAAAAAGATATGATTTATTAAAATTCAGCTATTTTTGAAAAATTATTTAAAAGCGGCAGCAAGAGAAAAGCAACGACGTAAAATATTGTTAAAATAATTATTTTTCGTAAGGTGTAAACGTTTTTTATACCTGGCACTAAAACTATTTTAATTCTTTGATTTTTTGAAGCAATAAACTAGGAATATGTATAAAATTACGCAAGTTTACTATAAATATTGTTTTTTAGTCCTTGGAAATAGTTAAATGTATAAAAGTAGTACTATTCATATGTAAAACTAAATAACTGTTTTTTCATTTGTGAAAGTCACTTTATTACAGGATAAGTAATTTCTTAATGGTAAAAGTCTCTAAAACGCTTCAAATTCCTAACTTTTTAAGAAAAAATATTGCATTTCAAATAAGACAGTTTTTAACCAAAAAGATGAATTTTCTACAACAAAAAAAAAACGAATTTTCAATATAATAGTTAAATTTTCAACCAATGTGGTAAACTGTCAACTGAAATTATGAATCTTCTACTGAAATAAATGACCAAAAAAGACCAATTTTAAACTAAAAAGAGCAATTTTCAACCAAAAATTAAATAGTAAAATTTTCAGTTAAAAAAAAAGAAAGTTTTGAGCCAAATAAAAAAAATTTTGAGCAAAATAGTTATAGTTTCAACTGGAAAAGTTAAATTTTTAGTTTTAAAAATTAACTCTTAACCAAGTAATTACATTTTCAAACAAAAAAGATGAATTATCAACGAAAAATGTAATAGTTAATATTTCAACACAAAAAGATTTTATTTTTAAATTAAAAACAGGTCAATTAAATTAAAAAGATGAATTTTCAACAAGAGTAGATAGAATTTTAAACTAAGATTTTTCAGTCAGGCGTGAAACAAAATTTCAACCAGACTGTCAAATTTTCAATAAAGGACACGAATTTTTAGACAAATAGTTTTTTTTTCAACCAAAAATACAACAGTGAAATTTTCAATTAATAAAATTAATTTACAACCGAAAAAAAATTTTTTTTCAACAAAATAGTTAAATCCAGTAATATAAAGTTACTTTTACAAATGAAAAAACATTATGATTTAATTTTATATTACAATTTTTTTAATTGAAGCAGGGCCTCGAAAAAATTTCCTGACTTTCAAAAAAATTTTCTTACATTTTCAGGTTTTTCCAGGTATATACAAATTCCGTGACAATTCCTGATTTTACAGGTGAGTAGACACCGATTTTTTTTTTAAGGTTAAAGTACGAAGTCGAGTTCAAAACATGGCATTTTATTTTCAAAATGGAAACTAAAGTTCTGTAAAACTACGAATTATAGAAGAGCCGATTTTAGAAAAGAGCCGAATGTCAAATAAAGCAAATTCAGAAAAGCCCCCGTTTAGGGAGATTTCGGGAAAACATTTTGTGAATGAAGAAAAAGTAGTGGCAGTTCTTTTTTGTAGGGAAGGTCGTTTCGCAACGGGCGGTCTCTAAAACCAACAATTGTGGTCCTGTGAAATTGCCGGTTCACGAGTAAACTACCCTCGATGATTCCCCCAGTGCTTCCTATTATACTGTTCGTTTCTACACGAAGACCTAAATACCAAACTGCAACGCGTTGTCGATTAACCCTTCGGCACCGATCTCTGTGTGTACACTGACCGCTCTCGCTTCGCTCGCCGCCGGCGCATCTGATTCGCAGTGCAGGCTGCCTCCATTTTTACTTCTTTTTTTTTTACCATTATAAAATCTCTCTCGGTATCTCTTCCCCCCTCACTAGTGCTCTCTTTTCTGCGCCAGATCTTTCTCTCGCTCCCCCTGCCTCGTCAGATCTCGTTACCTTTTGCGAACGAAATAATTGTGTACACCCAGAAAAAAAATGTTCTTCATTCAACAAAGTTGTTTTTGTTGACCGCAATTGGTTGATTTCAGAAAACATTTTGGTGAAATGAACGAAATTTTGATTCAGTTGCCCAAATTCGTTTGCTTTAATCAATCTAAGTTTTTGGTTGCATTTTAAGAAATTTACAATGTATATTGTGCTGGGTCCTTTATGGTTGGATGAAATGCAAGTTTTGGTTAAGTCACGCCTACCCCGAAAGGGAAATGGCTTAATGCAGAGGTCGGCAGCGAGGGGAAATTTCTCAAGTCCAGCTCTTTTAGCACGTGTGGACCGCTCGCTGCGTCTCTCCCACCAAGAGTCTCTACTCCACTCTAAGAGTTCGGGGTGGTGGTAAATTGTGACGTCATAGAATAGAATTTACCACCACCCCGAACTCTTAGAGTGGAGTAGAGACTCTTGGT
>CAKNYM010053245.1:464063-500155 GCA_932195095.1 Andricus curvator
ACCAAGAGTCTCTACTCCACTCTAAGAGTTCGGGGTGGTGGTAAATTGTGACGTCATAGAATAGAATTTACCACCACCCCGAACTCTTAGAGTGGAGTAGAGACTCTTGGTGGGAGAGACGCAGCGAGCGGTCCACACGTGCTAAAAGAGCTGGACTTGAGAAATTTCCCCTCGCTGCCGACCTCTGGCTTAATGGTATAATAATAAAAAAAAAAAAAATCTTTTTTTAGAGCAGTAAAAACACTCATTTGAATGAACTAAAATATTCTCTTGGATCGAGAAAAATATTTGCTCAGAGTAAACAAAGTTTTACTTGATCAACCACAAGATATGGTATAATGAACCAAATTTTACTAACCAAAAAATTTTATTGGGTCAACCAAATATTTTATTGTCTATATCATAACCATACTCTAGGGTCTAGGGTTAATTCAAACAAAGTTTTATTCATTTGACCAAATCTTTTTATGGTTACACCCATTCCATAGATTATAAAAGAAATTAATTCAGGGATTCAAACGCAACTTTCGTCACATTTCGTTATTGCCAGATAAACAAAAGAATTTTAATAGATCATAATATAATTTTAGATATTATCTTATTCCATCAAAATCGCATAGAGATGGGAACACAATGTTTAGTAAAAAATTATTTTTTTCTATCAGTAACGAAATGGAACGAAAGTTTCGTTTGGATCCCTGAATTTATTACATAGAAAACAATTATAGCATAATCAGAATTAGAATAAATTATACGAAAATATTGAAGGCATTAATGTAAAAAGTAGACAAACTACAAAAGGACAACTCCTAATCTCATACGGACGGACAAAAAATAGCTATTCTTCACAAATAAACTTTACACAGAACAAGCTGCGAATTCACTTGATATATTTAAAATCGCTTAAAATGTTGTTAAAATCTCTCGGAACCTCTTGAAATCCCTTGATACATTTGGCACCTAAAATCTAAATACTAAAATCTTTGAAATCTGTTAAAATCCATAGAAATCCCTTGAAATCTTTTAACTCCTTTTGAATTTCTTTGAAATCTTGGAAATAATTGGATGTCCCGAAAAATCCCCTAAATGTTGTGAAATTAATTGAAAATCCTTGAAATCTTTGGAACTCCTAATACTGTTCAAATTCCTAGACATTTTTAAATCACTTGAAATCTTTGGAGATTTAATAAAATCCTTTAAATCTCATGAAATTCCTTGAAATACCTTAACATCCCTTAAAACCTATGGAAATCGTAAAAATACATTAAAATAATTATAAATTTTTTGAATTAAACTTTATTGTTGTAATTTTAAATCTTTGAAATCGCTAGGAATCCATTGAAATTTCATTTCATTTATTTTCCAGTTGTCTAGAAATCTCTTCAAATCTTTGGAAATCATAAAAATTATTTGATACCCCTCTAAATTTTCAAACTCCCTTAAAATCCCCAGAAATGCTTGGAAATCTTTGAAATCCTCTAAAATCCCTTGAAATATTTCGAAATTCTTTGAAATCCGAGGAAATATTTTTAAAGCTCTTGAAAATAGATGAAATCCTTTAAAATAAGTTGAAATGTTTGGAAATCCCATAATATCCTTTTAGAATCCTCAAATTCCGTGGAAGTCCTTCGAAATCCTTTCGAATTCCTTAAAATCTCCTGATATATTTAGAAATCTTTGAAATCTAAATTCAAATTTATGGAATCATGTGAAATCCCTTGATATAATTTGATATCCTACGGTAAATAAATAAATCATTCGTTTGTAGTTTCTCTACTTTTTGCATTAATTCTTTCAATATTTTCACAAGACTTATTTCGATACTGATACATTGTTATGATGATTTTCTACAATATTTTTTCGTAAGGGGGGATTACAAAGGATTGTAAAAGATTGCATGGAATTGCACAAGCATTTATAGAAATCGCTTGAAATGTTATAGAGAATGCGTGGGATTTCATCGAGATTGCATGTGATTACAAGGGATTATATAGGATTGCATGGGATTGCACGAAATCTTATTGAGATCGCTCGAGATTTTGTAGAGATTGCATGTGATCATAAGAGATTATAAATGATTGCATGGAATTGCACGAAATCTTATAGAGATCGCTCGAGATCTGATAAAAGTTGCATGTGATTACAAGGAATTATGAAGGATTGCATGGTATTGCACGAAATACTATAGAGATCTCTCGAGATTTTATGGAGATTGCATGGGATTGCATCGAGTTTGCATGTGATTACAAGGAATTATAAATGATTGCATGGGATTGCACGAAATCTTATAGAGACCGCTTGACATTTTATAGAGATTGCATGTGATTACAAGGGATTATAAAGGATTTCATGGGATTGCACGAAATTTTATAGAGATCGCTCGAGATTTCATAGATTGCATAAGATTGCACGAGATTGCATGTACTTACAAGGGATTATAAATGATTGCATGGAATTGCACGAAATTTTATAGAGATTTCTCGAGATTTTATGGAGATTGCGTGGGATTCCATCGAGTTTGTATGTGATTACAAAGGATTATAAAGGATTGCATGAAATCTTATAGAGAGCGCTCGATATTTCATAGAGATTGCATGGGATTGCATCGAGATTGTATGTGATTATAAGGGATTATAAAAGATTGCATAGGATTGCACGAAATTTTGTAGAGATCGCTCAATATATTATAGAGATTGCACGTGATATAAGATTGCATAGAGACTTGCAGAGAGAGTGAACACCAGACTGTAGGAGTAATTAACCCCTCGGTGGAGGGCGCGTTCTGAGTTTCAAGAGTCTTGTTTAAATTTCAGAGGAAAATATTAGATACATGTGCGTAAGCCAGGTAAATACTGCACCATCGGGAATTTCAGAAGCCACAGAGAATTCATTAAAAAGTCTGCAAAATATGTTAACTGGAATAGAGACTTGTGCCCGAGGCGACTTCCGTTTTTTAAAGCTTCGTAAAATAATTACCGATGGGGCTTTCCTTTTTTGTGATTTAAAAAGAAAAATGGGGAAAACGTCAAGGTTGTCGAATGAAAAATAAGGCAAGTTAAAAATTCAAACAGATGGTCTGAATCTGAAAATAGGTGGGCCCTTTTAATCGACGAAAAAAATACCCGATTTTGAAGTTCAAATGAACAATTTTAAATTAAATGCCGTTAAACAGCAAAAATTAAAATCCACGCTATCATTGCAACGCTTTCAATTGAAGAATTAATCAACAAATAAATTTGTAAACGTTCAAAATTATATGATTCTAAGCAATTTCAAGTTATAAACATTAAAAATTAAACGATCTTAAATTTTGTTTTTAAACTGTACACTTTTTAAAATTCCCGGTCAAAAAATAAATCCGCTGTCATTATTTCCCGATTTTCACCGGTCACAAAAAATTCCCGATCCTTTCCCAGTTTCCCGGTCAACCTGTGAAAGTATAATTTTTTATTCAGAATGGTTGGATCTCAAAAAAGCAACAACCAAAGAGTTAATCCAAAATCTAAAATTAACGCCATTCAAATTCAAACACACTCAGGCAACCTAATGTGAATTTTTTTACAAACCTAAAGTATTCAGTTTGATAACTAAAATATATTCAGATCATAATTTTTCATTTTAAAATCAACACCCTTAAATTCAAATGTTCAAGAAATATTTGAAAATGTGCTTTCGAACCCTCGAGCTGATTCCAATTTTTTTTATCATCTCGAAAAGATACGACATCTTATCCGCACCAAAGTGAATATTTTTAACCGGTTTCAAGTTCAGTAAACTGAAAAGTGAATTCAGGAGATTTAAGATACACCATTTTTACACGTTTTAGACTTTCATTTACTTTTAAAAGTCTTCTCGGATAAAATAAAGTAGATATTTTATTATTAAACACTTTTCGTTTATGATGAGTAAAATAAACTGTTACATCAAAGAAAATGTAAAAAAGATAAATGAAAACAAACGACAGGAGGCGCCAGCTTTGAAATCTCACAATCTAAAAAAGTTGCTTGTGAGTTTTTTGAAAAAAGATCAAATAAAAAAGACCACCGCATATATAACCTTGAAATTTCTTGCTTCGCTTCTGATGCAATAAAAGCAATTTGTCAAAAAGGTTACAGGTGTTGAATCGAATCAGTGTCTCATTTTCACCCCAAGGTCTAGATGAAGAATTCGATTACAATTTCCCCTATTCAGGTTCTATAGACTCAGTTTCCTCCGAGAGACATGGGCACACGTGATTTTTTTTTATATGAAGGGTCCTTTCCGTTTTGAAGATGAAAAAGATAGAGTGCTCCTTTAATCAAAATTTGATCAATAAACTGTTTCAGGTCTTTCAAATTGAATCATAATATATCGTAAGAGGTGCAGTTGGGTCACCTGACAACTATTCCCTTTTTAGGTAGAAATAAAGCAAATTTTTGTGATTTTAGTTCAGAGAATATACTTTTTTTATATCTCAAATTTTCACCAATTTTTTGGTATTTTTATCAAAAACAAACAAAAATATAATATTAAGATTATATCTAATGCAGTGACATTAAAAAATTCATATTGAAGTGGAGGGTATGTAAAAGTATATCGATCTAATTCAATTTCAATGTCACTAATAAAGATATAAATCTAAGGTTGTTAAATAATGTATTGCTTATGAAAAAGGCATAGAAATTATAAGGTGGCCAGTGGCCAGTGGCCACTCAAGACTAAAGAAGAAATGTCCGGCCATTTCTTAGTTTTCAAAAATTCTTCCCGTTTATTTCAATTTCCACAGTCAAGCCCTTAAGACTGATTAATTTTTCATTTCGAGTAAATTGACGAATCTAATGTGGAACAAATTCTGATTTTAAACGTTTTAAATTCAAAATTAAACATACAAAAACAATTTTAAACTCAAACTTTCAAAATTGTACGATTTCCAATTTTAATTTTTTGAAGTTAAATAATTGTAAAGCCAAGACCTTCTAAATTAGATAGTATTTCAAGATGAATCATTCTAAATAAAACCAAATTGGCTAATTTTAAAATTAAATTGGCGAATCTCTAAATTAAAAACAATTGGCAAGCATTCAACAAAGCAAATTTTTCAGATCATATCCTCCAGAATTACCCAATTAAAAATTAAGACCTAAAAATTGTAATAGTCAAATTCGAGCCTTCACAATTGAAAATTTTTATAATTTCACAATAGATTCATTCAATACCACATTAGTTCATAGAATATCAAGTGACATTTAAAGTGAATGTGCAGGTTTTTCCATTAAGACTAAAAGTTGAAAAGTCCCAAGCAAAAAAAATCACCGTCATTTTCCAGGTCCAGTGACCAGGCTGAGTTATAAGAGTATTCCTGAAGAAATAGATTGTTACTTTGTTTAAACAAATGAAAAAACCCATGGAATTAACAATTAAATTTCGACCAGAATTAATAGCGACCGGTTTCTCTGATAGGTTTTATGGTGCTTACACTTTGCAATTATTGCGCTACCATGCAAATCAAGAACGAGAAAATTGCACTAAACAGGAGTAAAGACTTTTTTTTATTGTTGACATCAATGCTACTATAAGGAACATTAGCAATCTGTAGTGCAGTTATGACTTTCTTGATTTGCACGGCAGAGTAAAATACATTAATACCACCCATAATTTGTGACGAGGGCAGTGCATTAATTTTACTCGTAATTACAGAAGGCATTAATGTCTTCTGCCGGGTAAGGGTAGTGCCCTTATGTGGGATGGGACTGCGGAACAATTCAGAGTTCCTTATTAGTATCAACACCATAAAAATCCTTCTGTTTCAGAAAATAGCTTCACACCTAGAATTACACGACCTGTTTTAAACTCAGCTTTCTTTAAACACGAAATATTCCTAAATATATTATTTTAATAACTATCTGTTATGAACAGCGATATCTTAATAAATAATAAATATATCTTAACATATTCATAATGTTGCAAGCGTTCGAAAAAGACGTTAAAGCATGACTTCTGACGCGACTAACGACAGGTTAATTAAGGGGAATGTTGATTTATAGAACCGGACCGTAATTCAAGTCACTTAATACCACAGAGTCCTGGGAAAAATTCGAGATGTCCCCTCATATGTCTTTACTCAATGAACCCCAAAATACAGTTATTTGAAACCTGTTAGATTGTGATACATATCGGTTGATCTTATCTACTGCAGCTAGATCAGTTACCAGAGAACATGTATGTGTCCTTTAAAATTAAGATTTTGGAACATCACTCTTTCAATCTTGAATGTTAGTTTACGTAAGAAAAAAAGGGCAGTTCTTCTTGCGGAGGTATCGAGCAAATTCATAATAGGCCTTTACTGAATTTTTTACGACTTCAATGGGCCCCGTTAAAACTGACTTTTAGGACCCCTGTGTGATACATGAGGGCCTTGTTGAAGATTTAGAAACGAGTTATTAATCCTAAGAGATCACTGGCGTAACCACAATTTTTTGACTTATTTTTCGTAAAACATTCATTGTCTCATTCATTTGTGAAACATTTATTATCTTCAAAAGGACAAAGATGTCTCCATTGAGGTTATTCGATGCGGAGTTAAATAAGGTTTACAACGGTTTGTTAAAAAAGTTTGTATTCCTTTTTTGAATCAGCAGTGACTTTTAAAAGTACTCGCGCTGGTCGTACCGACTATTCCCGACGGTAGTGTAACAAAACCCAGAAATTGAATTATCTTCAAAGTGCAATTTTCATTGCGCTTCGAGGCAACCATATTTTTTTCAAGCAACATCTACAATGAAAAACATCCCGATTGAAATGGATTTAGTGGCAACCAATAATTCATCCCAAACGTAAAATGCGCGACCCGCATATTCCAATTATCAAAACTATCTACTCAGTTGAAATGCTTTTAAATTTGAAGAATCTAAGTTTAAATGCCTTAAAAGAAAATCATGAAAATATTATGAATGCTCTGAAATTGAAATGAGACAATTTAGAATGCTTGATTTAGAAGCTCTTTCAATTAAAGAGTATTCTTATCTTATTGCCCTCAATTCGGACTACGCTTTATAATAGGAAACTCTTTCAATTTGGAACTAAGAAGTAACCCAGTTTCATAGTTTATGAAATTAGAGTTACGAGTATACCAAAATTTATGATTCATAAATAATTGCAACAAAAATAATGCAATATCAGGCAATTTCAAAAAGAAAAAAGACATTTCAAATTTTGAAAAATTTAAAAGTTGGAACCTTTTATATTGAACAGAAGGTCTTGATATATAGAAAATTATAAGCCACTAAAAATTTTAGTCTCTTGAAAATGGATAATATACAAATATGATCCCTTTGGGAATAAAAAGAAACTTCAAATGATTTTAATTTTAAAGTTAATAAATCTATGTAGATTGTTACTTATATTAGTTAAGAGTCTCAACATTTTAGCGCTTTACTGAGAAATATTATGGCGAAGAGGATTTTCAAATACAGATTTAATGCAGGCATGCCGGATACAAAAAGAAAAGTTAATCTAAGCAAAATTAGAAGGCATACTAATTGGATCGTATTTAAAATGTACAGCATCCAAATTTAGATTTTTCAAAATTGAAAGTTTAGGTGCTTCACGTAAAAACTTAAAAGAATTGATATTCTAAAAAATAAAGAAATTTGTATTCCAAAAAGGATCGTTGCTTCTAAATTTTTCGACAACCAAGGTTCATAAAAGATTTACAAAACAAAAAATTTAAATTTGAATACTATGGAATTTAAACTATAAATAAACATTATATTCTTGGTCAGTGGATGCATCAATGTTGTAATACTGATGCGTTAAAAATTGGCAAGCATCAGAAATGAGACAATTCGATCATCATCTTTAAATTTAGAGGTAAACGAAAATAGAGTCGTTTCAAAGAACAGAAGTATGCTTCGACCTTATCATGAATTCTTCTTTAGAAATCTGAAGCAATCAAATTTGAACAATTGAAAATTAGAAAGCTCGAATATTTAAAAAATTCAAAACATCTAGTTTGCAAAACATCGTAGTTTTTTGCTTAAATTTGAATTGCAATTTCACTCTAAGAAGATTGAACATGTTCAACAAATTGAGAAAATCCAAGTTTCAATGTTCAACACTTGAACAATTTAAAGCTCAAAAAAGTTTAAATAGGATTGCTCTTAAATTTTGAGAGAACTAAGCATCCAAATTTAAATGCTTGTAAATGGAAAGCTTCTAAAGATGTAGAATATTTAACTTAAAAATTCCAATTTGATTACCTACAAATCTAGCAGTATCTAATTTATAGGATCACTCCATAGGATTCCAAAATCCCTAAGAGTCATAAATATTTCCTCACGTTCTTCTAACATAACCCTGACAGTATAATCCTGAAAGTTCCTAATTTCCCCATTCGTTAAACATCTTGGGATAGTAATAAAATGCAAATTCACTGAAGTTGCTAATAACTCCCTTACATATGAAGACACTTATTCAAGATACTTCTTGAAAACCCCATAAAATTTGGCACCAACCGAATCCCCTACTTGAATGAACTTTCATCAATCAAGACCATTTTTTTTAGTAGTATCCACTCTGCAACAGCTTCTACCCAAATGATTTCTTGCTCCTTAATTCGTAAAATTTAAGACTCCAATTGAATTTCCTTTTGCAGCTAACATAGTACCAGAGGCCAAAAAGGGCGGCAAATTTTTCGGGCAGCCTAATTTTTTGTCAATATTACAGAACACGTCTGTTCTACTCGCATTGTTTTTTTTTTCTTTGCAACTCTGCAATCGAAAAACCAGTAATGAACATTGAAAAAGGGCGGCCTGATACCAAAATCCGGCTCTGAAAAGCCCTCTCTTGGGCTTCATTAAACAAGGGAGCTCAGGCAGCATCTCGTCTATCATCAGCAAGATTGCATCTATAAATCTCTTCAACTGACCTTTGCACTCGTTGGCGTCCCTGGCGGTGGCTCGAGCCCAAGGCCTATCAAAGTGGAAGGGCCTGCACTTCTCGCAGTCCCTTCCGGCGGTGTTATGTCGACATTCGCACCCAACCTGGCCGTCCTTCCCGGTGACGCACCGCGCCGCGTGGCCGTTGCACTTGCACCTGCCGCCAACCGCGAAGTCCGACACCGCGTAATGATGCGCCAAAGTGGTACCCACCGTAGTCGGCACCATCGTTGTAGCGGAAGACGAAGTAACACCCCCAATACCCACGAAACTCATCTCCTCCGGCTCAAGAGCATCATTAGACTGCATCTCCTGAGGCGCTAACACCTGGTGAACCGACGGCAGGGCAGTCACCAAGGGATCATTCAGTCTCAGGAATAAGCTCTTCTTCAACTTCTCCTCGCGTTCGCGTTCCTTCTTAGCAGCTTCTTCCGGACTTAGGTTATCCTCAGACCCCACTGAAAATGAATCCTGACCTTGTTGTGGCATATGTAAACGATTGAAAACTACCCTGATGTCGGTAGCGGTCACCCAGTCTTGGAGAACAGGCGAATTGTCAAAATCGGCTGCTGAGGGTCTTCCCTCCAAAGTACTGAAAGCGATTCTTCCAACAGGTCCTAACCCATCTCCCCCGGTGTATCTATGACTGTCAGTGCACCTAGCTTCTTGTTCATTTGACTTCGTGATTGTTGCTCTATTCGGTCGACCATAAACTCTGCGACACTGGGAGGAATAAAACTGGAAGGGCTGCCAGGTCTTGCCGTAGTCCATGGACTTGTAGATCGCGATCGAATCAGGCTTGGCTGCCTTGGGACAGAACTGCAGACTCACGTAGGTCAGTTCATACTTCTTTCCTAGGGAAAGCGTCAAGGTCACATTGTCCGGTGGCGCGGAGAAACTCTGGGAGGAGACCATCGGTTCGCTCCTCCAGCAGGTCACGTTGTTTGGGTTGTTCAGATCAGTTAAGTGGCTGGGCGGGAATCTTCGGCGAGGGGTGCTGTCATCGCAGACGTGACATTGCCCGATTCCGGTGTTTCCTCCGGGTTGCTCGAAGACGTCGCAGTACCGGGTGGGCCCGCCGCTTCCACATGTTGAAGATGCTTCCACCGTCGATCCAAAAGCTGCGTTTACAAACTCTGGAATACACCTACGAGGACGGTCCTCATCGTAGCAGGGGTCGGCTGGGTTCTGCTGGCTGGAGAACATTTTCGTGTACATCTCGCTGCCTCCGAGGGCATCTTGAGGTTTTAGGACGAGAGAGAGAACTGTGATCCAGAGGATCGAAGCTCTGGGGCAAGTGGTCCCCGACATCTTCAGTTGGCTTTTGGTATCTTATCTGATGGACCGAGAATTTCTTGGATATTAATTCAATAAAAATTGTTTATCCTATCTTGGTAAATCCTTTAAAGCGTTATCCACTGTCTTTCAATTCCCTTAAACCTCTTTTGTTCAAATGGAACAGTTCACCAAAAGTTCTTCTTCTTAGCTGCTCAAGAGGCTCAATCAAGGTATCTCTTTCCCAAACTCCGAATGAGTTAGAGGGATGATTCTAATGTACGCGTATCATCCTCAGAAGCTGCGCGCAGGATCCTAAAAGTGGTGCCCCCCTTCTCCCTTGGTAAGACACATTTGGTTCACATAATCCTGATATTTTGCCGACCATTGGGCGGGCTTCCCTTTGAAAAAAATTAAGCGAACTTCGCAAGCCAAGACAATTCTTGGGTTCCAAATTCACCAGGCTGTATAAAATCCTAGATTATCAAATGGCACTGCAGATAATTAAAGACCCTAGATTTTTTTGCGAATGCAAAAAAACATCAAAAAACACTCGTGATCATCACCTCGCGGTTAGTATAAAAAAAGAGAGAGCTTCAGTTCTGTCTTTTTTTCTTGAATTTTTTTTTCGATTACCGGCGAAATTTGGGGAATTCGCGACGACACAAATCGCCGGCACCGGCAGGATGGGGCAAACGAGAATCACTCACACTTGTTCATCCGTGGCGGCTTGCCGCTAACTGAGTCTCGCTCTCGCGTTGTAGATCCGAGCGAACGGTTCTCGTCCGTCCCTCCCTGTGAGTTCACCCTCCCCACCCCTTACCTCTCGCCACCCCTACCACCCTACATCGCCAATAGCTTCTCGCGTCACCCTCTGTCCCCACCTCATCTCCCACCAACGAGAAAGGGATTCAGGAGGGATGCTGTGCGTATTCGGTCCACGAGCAGCCGGTAGGTCCAGAAGGAAAAGCCGCTTCTTAGGTAAAGGATTCTCTGGGATACTGTGATAGTGTAATAAATTGGCGAGAGCGATTATACTTAGGTCAGGGTAGCTTATGGGTCTAAGATCTTGCTTCCAGAGTGAACTAATTAGATGGAAATTCTCTAAAGCGGATCAAAATTATGGGGCTAGGAATATATGTTAGTTCTTGATCTGATCAGGGTGTCTAGTGATCAAGCAATTTGAAATTCCCGGGTTTTTCCCGATTTTTTCCCGGTCAAATATTTTCCGCCCGACCAAGTTTTAGATGTCTTTTTGTGATTTTCAAAAGTCAACGTATACATAGAAATATGAATTTTAATATAATATACATAGAAAAAATCTGCACGCTGCGCGAGCACACTCTCAACGCGCGCTGCGCTCGCGGCTCCCAAGTTTGAGCGCGCCTGGGGCGCGCACCTGTTGGATCTCGCGCTTCGCGCTCGATCATTGTACATACCCCACATTTTTACATAGGACTTTTGAAATTATAGGTCGAACCATCAAAAACTGAAATTTAATTATTGTAAATTCTCTTTTGTTAAAGCTCATTCGGCTTTAACGAACACATTATCATCACGAGTTTCGTGAGAAAAAAAGGTTAAAAGCAAGAGTTTTCAGATCTAATTTGAAAATAATTTTATTATCGAACATTTTACTGTACCTTGTCTCTTTTTGTCAAACAATTTAATTTGTTTATTTGTAATTTTATTTTTCACGATTAGGCAAAAACTACGCGTCTTATCCAAAAATGATTAATAAAAAATGTGCAGCTCTTTTTTGGTTGAACAACTTTTGTCTGTTTATTTTTTTCGTGGCTTGTGTCGTTTTTCGTGAGGATAAATTGTTCGAATTTCCGAGTACTACGAATAGCCGTACATAGAATTTTCAAATCTGGAAAATGATATCACTTTTTGAATTTTTATCCAAAATAGCTGGCTAAAGAACTTGTCCTTTTCTTTTAGGTCTTAAAAAAGAGTGCCAAAGCTCAATTCAATCCGATCATTTTTTCGATGCCCAGAGGTAGACCGCCGAAAGAATGGTTAGAATCTGTAAATGAGACATTAATCCGTAGAGACATAAGAAGCCATAGAAACACAAGAGCTTGCATGCAAAAATGCATGGACGTGAAGGAAGCTAGAGTAGTATGCCAGGACAGAAAAGTGTGGCGACAAATAGTTTGTAAACAGAGTGACAGTAAAATGAATGACGCCTGAAACAAAGACCTTGGATACTAATGGGCCCAAGTGGAGAACCATACATAACAATTTTGTGAGGCTCTTCACTTGGGGTGATCGCTAGAGAGATTGATCAGCAACCTGGGTCGGAGCAGTGTTGCGGAATAAACGTGTCATTTAAATAAATAACACGAGAATTCCAGATCAATCTAAAATATCTATACCTAACACTTATATACCTATCTACCTCATACCTATATACCTACCTACCTTATACCTATATACCCATATACACACTACTTTTTTCCAACCGAGTAAGTCACGCCTACCCCGAAAAGGAAATGGCTTAATGGTATAATAATAATAATATCGTGCCTACAGACAGACAGACTACACACTACTCATAAGAATGAGAATGTAAAAAATTTGATTTTTTTCATTTGGTAATGTCATTTTTCACGATTGAAACCAAAACCACGCGTCCTATAAAAAAATGATTCATCACAAATTTGTAGATGTTTTTTAGGTGCCCAATTTTTGTTAATTCATCTTTTTTTTGTATCTTGCATAGTTTCACCGCAAAATCGAATTATCGTTGATTATTCATTAATTTTTGTGGGGTCCAAATTTGAATTTTCGATTTATTAAGAAAACTCAAAAAGTTGTTATGATAATCTTGTAGGTACATAGAATTTTCAATTCTTAACAAAAATGGTCTCAAAAATTTTGAAAATGTTTTAACTTTTTTAATTTTGATCCAAAATAGCTGGCTAACGAACTTGTCTTTTTCTTTTAGGTATTAAAAAAGTGTATCAGAGCTCAATCCAACTACAGACAGACACCTTCGTAAAAATCGTTTTTTCTGACTTAGTGGGTCTCAAAACGTGGAGATTTGATGAAAACCGACTAAGTGAAATTTTACATAAAACCAATACCTTCTCATTAGGATGAGAATGTAAAAAATTACATAAATCGGTACTTAGGATAAGCATAGGAAGGAACCTTGTGACTGTAGATAAAGTGGAAATGGAATAAAAAGAATAAGATAAAGTACAAAAAAGTAGATTTTTCGATCAAATACAAAAAATTCGCGGTCCTAAACAAAATTCCCGGGGCTTTCCCGGTTTTTTCACGGTCCAATAAAATTCCTCGGTTTTTCCCGTTTTCCCAGTCCGCTAGACACCCTGCTGATGACTGAAAATTTGAGTCCAGATGTGTTTTAGGTTATTTGGCAGTGATGTCTTGAAGAGAATGATGTACCGGAAGAAATATTGAGTTGATTCTATTGTTTGTGAAATCAAGCATTTAGTTCATATATCAATTATTCTTTATTTTTAACTTATTGAAGTAGGGAGACCGAGGTACCACTAGACATTTTATATTTATTACCGAGCAAGTCACGCCTACCCCGAAAGGGAAATGGCTTAATGGTATAATTAATTAATAAACGTGCAGTCCTCGGACTGATTATATATAAATTCAAAATAGTGCCAATAGTAGTATAAATTTGGAAAAATAGTAGTAAAATAGTGTTTTACCATTTTGTTGAATATTAAATCGAGGGGTTAACTATTTCTGAAATCTGGTATACAGTACATACACCGTAAATCGCATGAAATTCTTTCCAAAATTTCAAAATACCATAAAAGCTTTGAGATCCGTTGAAATCGTTTAGAACCCCTGAAATTTCTTGAGATTCTCTAATAAATCCTAGAAAACACGTGAATGTATTTAAATCCCTTGAAATTTTCAGAATTACTAGAAATCTGTATAGAAATCCCTATATATAGAAGTCCCTTGAAACTCCATTTCACTTCATATATTCCTTAAAGTTCTTCATAAATTCGTTGGTGTTCCTTGAAATTTTTTTAAATATAAGTGATATCCTGAATACCTTTTTAAAATCTTTTGAAATTTTCTTAAATCTTACAAGATTTTTTGAAACCCTTTTAAAATTTCAAAGTCTCGCTATTTGGAATCTTTTGAAATACCCTACGCTCTTTAAAATGCTCTGAAATCCCTTGAAATTTAGAAAATCCCTTAAATCTTCTAAAATCTCTAGTAATCCCACAAAACTCAAGTAAAATTCCGTAAAACATCTTGAAGTCTGCAATATCTCTCAAAACTCCTTCAAAAATGATGAAATTCCATAAAATCTGATAAAGCCCCCTGAATTATATTGAAACCCTCTTAAATCTCTGGAAAACTCTCCAATTTGTTTAAATCCCTTGGAATGTATAGAAATTCTTTATAATCTTATTGAATCTTACATTTTATTTTAAAATCCTATGAACCTCTTAAATAATGTTAAGCCCCTTGAAATCCCTGAAATCCATAAAAATCCCTAGAAGCCCCTTAAAACTTTATTTTATTTCATTTGTTCTCTAAAGTTCCCTATAAATCCGTTGGTATCACTTAAAATCTAATAAATATAATATCTTTTCAAAACTTTTTGAAATGTTCTAAACCCCTACAAAATTGGTTGAAACCCATTTAAAATGTTGAAATCTTGTTAAATCCTTTGTAACCTTTTAAAAAAACTTAAGCCTAAGCTCTTTAAAATCTTTTGAAATCCCTCGAAATGTATAGAAATTCCTTATAAACTCATGGAATCTTACATTTTCTTTTAAAATCCAATGAATCCCTTAAATATTTTTAAATCCTTTAGCTTTATAAAATCCTTCGAAATCCCGTATAACATCTTAAAATATTTAATATCTTTTAAAATTTCTTTAAAATTGTTTAAATATTTCAATTTCTCTAAAATCCTATACACTCTGATAAATACTCTTATAATCCTTTGAAATCATTTTAAATATCCTAAAACTTTTGAAATTCCTTCGAAATTTTTTAATTTCTTAAAGTTTTCTATAAGGTTACGAAATTCTTTGAAATCTCATGAAAATCGTCGGAGACCCTATTAAATCCATAGAAACCCCTAGAAGTTCCTTAAAATTTCGTTTACTTCCTAACGTTCTCTAGAAATTCTTTGAAATTCCCTAAGGCCCTTGAAATTTTTTAAATCGTTTGATATCTCTGATACCTTTTTGAAATCCCGTGAAATTTTTCATCTCTTGAAATTTCTTGGAATCTTGTGAAATACCCTTAAATCTTTTAAATCCTTTGAAATTTTTGAATGTTTAAAGTCCTTGGAGAACCTATAAAATCGCGTAGGTCTGGTTAAATACCTATAAATCACTTAAAATACTTTGAAATTCCGTAAATTATATTGAAAATTGTAGTATCTACTAGAATTTCTTCAAGAATTTTGAAAATTTTGAAACCCTATAGAATCCTTGCAAATCCCTGAAATTAGTGAAACTACATTAAAACCCCTTGGAATCTGTTGATATCTCGTGAAATTTATAGAAATCCATTGAAATGTTTTGAAAGTTTCTGAAATCCCTTGAAATTTTTTGAAATCTTCAAAATCTTGAAAACTTTTGAAATATGGATTTGTAGATGGCAGATATGTTATTTTAGCCAATATAGCGAAGAGGTTTGAAAATACGCTGAAAGGCAAAGTGAAAAATAGTTTCATTAGCAGTCAATTTGAGAAAATATAAGCATTAGTGCAATTTTTTTCAAGATTGTAGCAAAATAGGGGCATCGCTCAAAAAAAATCAAATAGTGTTAAGAATGTCGTGAGACGAAGCCCTCATCGAATCGTTGAGAAAAAGGGATCTTGAGATTCGGGATGTTGAATCTTCTAGTGGTGGCCCGGCCGGGACGAGACCAGACTGGTTTCCCGTCTTGACGCTGACCAGGTGATCTGGCCTGGGCCTGGCCAAATGTGTAACGTTTTTTTAGCTAGCCCCAGGCCAGACCGTACGGTCAGCCGCTAGTTATTGGCTGGTCAGCCACTAGTTAATGGCTGATTAGCCACAGGTTGGAGACTAGTCATCAGCCTCTGGCAGGACTCCCTTTATTTTTTTAATGACATGGAAAAAACCATTCTTCACTATACGTGTATTTAGCTGATCAACGCCACACCTGGACCAAACCAGACTGTCAAGGTGATAAGCATAAAAGTCTTGGTATGATAGTGTGAATTTCTTATTTTCTATCACTTTCGACATCCCGTATCTTTATCAAAATGTGTCCAAATTATGTGCTAATCGGACTTAGAACTTTTTTTTGGTCTTGGATAGCTGATCAGCGCCAGTCCTGAGCCAGACCAGACCTTCCAGACGAGACGGTCTGGTTACTGTCAGACCTGGGCAAGACTAGCGCCAGACCTAAGCCATATCAGATCTTCCAGACTAGACAGTATAGATAAAGCCAAAACTGGGCCAGACTTGACACCAGACTTTCATGAAATTTTTCCACACGGGTTACTTTGTAATAAGCGGGTCACAGGAAACCGATGTAGGTTTTTGTTGCAGTTTATTTTAATGTTTAATCACTTAAAATTTAGATGGTGACGGCCAACATTAATTGTAAAATAGTATTAATAAATAGGCAGGTTAAATCCGTTATCTTGTCTATTCAAACGAATGTGCAATCTCCTGTAACTTATAAATATATCAACACAACGTTTTATGTCCAGCTGTCCAAAGTTTTTGTATCGTAAAATAACTTGAAGAACATTTGCGCTCATTAAATTGCTGTACATATTGGCATCCTGTGAACCGAAAGTTTTTTTTACATGTAAACAAGTGCTAATGCTAATTGCGAAAAAGCGTGCCTACTTATGTCGATCTCAGATACACGTCTTATTTAGATTATTTTATTAGAATCAAACTGTTTTCAGGAGTGCCGCTAACTACTGAAATAAACGAGTTTTGATAAAGTAGATAATTATATCGAACTTGAATCATTCATTCTAAGTATCCGGAAATGATTAATTTATGCACAAGTCTAGACAGGGAAGAAGATCCAGCTTCAGAAGATCTCGCTTAGAACACACATATTTCACCCTAACGCGAAGACGTTAAAATATAGTATTTACTTTTGCAGGCGTGTATGTGTTTAATGACTACATCCTGAAATGCTTTTTACGCAAAAGGAAAATTTCTTGCGAAACGTACAATTTTAGGTTGAACCTTGTATATTTTCACTTTGAAGATTTACGGAAAGAAAGGATAAATTTAGAATTGCACAAATTTATTACCTACCACATCGCGTAATCAATTTCAATATTTTCAATCATTTGAAGTAACAAAAAAGTTTATTCAGAGGAAAATAAAATGGCCATCCAATATCAAAATATAGTTTTGGTGGTACTTCTATAAAATATGTTTCATGAAAAATATGAATTTTTTATATTAATAATTAAAAACTTTCTTCTTTCTAAAATTTTAAAATGAACTTGCTTTAAAACTGCTGAAACGATATAATATTTATTTAAAATTTTCTATGATTCTTTTTCAAAGTTAAAAACATATTTTTTGTTGAAGACTTCTCACAGTCATTTAAACAACTAATAATTATTCAATTGTGGCTTTTCATGGAGAAGGTGGAAGAAATCTATTTTTTTTATTCAAATCTTTTGAACCAGAATGCTCATTATTAAAAGTTTCTTCTTGTGTCACAAGTTTACAATCCAATTGAAACAAAAAAATTGTTCAAACAAATAATAATGGTCGAAAATTTTTTAGTGTAACTGGAAAAAGAAAAAAACTTAATAATATACGACACATATAAGAAGATTCGAGATTCAAGAAATGAACGAACACAAAAGTATGAGAATTTTCAAAGCGTATATTCTCTTCCGGTATATTTTACCGGAGTTTAATTTTCTCTTCCAGCATACGTTACCGGAGTTTTATTTTCCTTTTCAACATATTTTCTTCTTCTGGAGAGAGGAGTATCTAACCTCATTTCGACCCGGAGATGAAACTTGTTGGAAGTACCCTGGAATTCTTTAGCATTCAATTAATTTGACGATGAAATATGCCGGAAGAGAAAATTAAAATCTGATATATTTTTAGGTAGGTTTCATATAAAAAAGTTTTACTGTGTGTGACTATAGTGTCCAGTATTCTTCGGGGAAATGCTACGACTATTTTGTGAGATAAAATAATTTGGTTAGCTCAACCTAACGGGTTTGTTGCTTCTATAGCTACCAACAAATTTGATTGGGACAACAAAACTTTAGTTCGACCAACCAAACATTTTTCTCATTGTAGTGTATTTACTTTACTGTGGGTGTATTTACTTTACTATGGGTGTAATTATTTGTGCTCATTTTATGAGAACTTTGCTTTCTCATATTGGACATAATTTTGAGATGCTTTCAATTTTAAATAATTCTAATGCAGATTCTTTATAAGTTATAGTTACTGATGCCCAAATTCTTACTCGTGAATTGAGGAATGTTGCCTAAGACGGGACCCGTGTGAAAAAATGTTATGGCTGTCTGGTGTCAGGTCTGGCCCAGGTCTAGCTTTATCTAGACCTTCTAGTCTAGAAGATCTAGTCTGGCCCAGGTCTGGGGCTAGTCTTGTCCAGGTCTGCCTTTATCTAGAACGTCTAGTCTGAAAGGTCTGCTCTGGCCCAGAACTGGCGCTGATCAGCGAGCCAAGAACAAAAAGTTCTATGTGCTTTCTGAAAGGTCTGATCTGGCGCTGATCAGGTATCCAAAACCAAAAAATGTTCTAAGTTCAATCAGTAATTTTTTCGTAGATATTTCGAAAAAGTTACAGGATGTCTAAAACGATCGAAAACAAGAAATTCAAACTATCAAAGCAAGACTTTTTTCATATCATCTTGACAGTCTGGTCTTTTCCAGATTTGACGCTGATCAGCTAAATACACTTACAGTGAAAAATGATTTTTTCGCAAGTCATGAAAAAAATAAAGGGAGTCCAGCCAGCGGCTGACCAGACAGTCTGGTCTGGGCCGGGCCAGCGCCAGATGATTTTTCCACACGGAGAAAGTGAATTAACAAAAACAGAATGTAAAAATTATCTTAGATCCTTTGATAAAGAATTATTACTTGCTTTAAAAGCCGTAATGTTTAAGCAACGTAGTGCGAAAAACTGATCAATATCAAGTATTAAATAAAATCTTTTTTATAGTTTACAAAAGGGACCCATCTTAGAAAACCGGGTTCCTTTCCTAAGGCGGACCATTTGATTTTTGTTGGTCAAAACAAAAATGTATTGTTATTCAAACATTTTTTGCACTTCTATGCATATAAACTTCATAAAACAAATAACAAAGTTTAATGTTACCAATTGCCCTTATTTATCAAGTTTACTTGAAATTGGGAATTTTTTGAAAATATGGAACTGAGGCCTAACTTAGGCATTTTTCACTCATAATCTTTGTATAATAATGATCTGAACTCAATACTGATGTAAAATTTACAGGGATGACAGCAGTTTAGTGGTTCAATTCTAGGTAAAAAGGGGATTTTTTCGGAAAAAATGGGATTAAAAGGAGGTTTCATTAAATATTAACAACTTTTTAGCTCATATGGGTATCTTGTGAATACTGAAGAAAAGTGCCCTCTAACAGAGTAGCATCTCTTTTCTTTAGCAAGTTTTCTAGTCATTTTTGTGTTTACAGTTTTTTTTGTTCACAACTATGAAAAATCTTTTAAATACTTCATCACTTTCTACTGATAAAAGTACAGGAGAAAAATAAAAAAGATCAAAGATTGGAAATTAGATAAACAACAGAATTGAAAAATGATCATGTTGGACTTTAAAGAAATGCATTTTTATCAGTAGATAAATTTTGACTCCTTATTCGCATCAATTTCTTCCACTCAACCGCGAACTCAATTAATAGAACCCAATAAGAAGATCCAACTATTTTTGGTTTTAACTTCATTCTATGTGGTTGAAACGGCTACTATTATATTTTTTGTTGAGAATTCATCTTTTTTGGTTAACAATGACATTACTTGGTGAAAAATTTAATTATTTGATAGAAAGTTTAATTATTTGGTTGAAAATTTAACAAATAAGGTAATCCTTGTGTGCACACCCAACTTTATCGACGTTCTTACACACCCAGGGTATTTGACGCACAATATTGCATGTCGGCTTGCCGCACACAGAATGTAACGAATAATTAATTATTAATTAATAATTAATTACACGATTATTAATTCTATTATGAATATTCAAAAATTGAATTAAAAAAAAAAAATTTGTTAAAAATTCATCTTTTTTGGTTGAAAATTCAACCATTTTTTCGGAAAATTCGTCCTTTTGGCTTGACAAAAAAAAATTTGGTTAAATTGGGATATATATAATGTAGTGAAAATTCTCTGAAATTCCTCTGAAAATTTTTCTATTTACTTTTACCGAGGTTCTAGTTGTTTAGATCCCACCTTAAGCTGTACATGGAGAACAATGGATATTACGATTCAAAATCTGCATTTTTCACTATAGGACAACGATCTAGATATTAAGCTGGAAAACTTTGATATTAAAATTCAATATTCAGGTATTAAAAACTCTAATAAATAAATAAATATTTAGAATTCTAGATAATAAACTTTAATATCTGTATAATCAATTTTAATATCAAGATATTCTACTAAAATATCTAGATCTTTTTTGTAAACTGTGTTTCTGTATACAGACAACTTCATAAAAGATTTTTAACCGCGTAACTCAAGTATAACCTGGAAATTGGACAGAAAATAGAAGAGCCTGAAGCCTATTTTAAAGATGATTTTTTCTTCTACACCAATTTATATTAATTTTTCTGAAGTAAAATTTTTAAAGCCAAAAAATACAAATAACGCTGAAATTTCCTAATAAAAATTTAGACTATCGCGCCTCATGTACTGATAGGAGGGGAGGGGGGGGGGGGGGGAATCCTCAAAGTTACTTTAAGGTGGTTGAAAACTCGAAAATTAAACTGATGACGTTTCCCTTGACGCGTTATTTTCAAAGATTCCTAAATGCATTTTAAATTCTCCCTAAAACTTATAATATTGAAGTTCAAATATTATAACTATTTTAATATTTCAAACAGGAGAAAATACAACGCTGCTGAAGGCTGGTGACCTTCTCGGCATAAAACATCAACCAATTGCGACTCTCTCGGTTTCCATTCCTTGTCGCCCCCCCCCCCCCAGTAACAGAAGTTTTGGTGGGACTGACGTTACGACTAGACTCTCCGCCATACGGCGAATCACTACTTAACTTGGACGTGATTTCGACTCGCAAAACAAATTTCGCGCATAAAGGTGGTAGTTAGGTGTACAATCTAAACAATGAATAATACAAACAACAAAATAGCCTCGGAGTGGACTCAAAATTTGATTGTCGAAATGGATACACACGGTAAACGAAAAATTCGAGTTTCAGGCGACGAATGGAGACTGGGTGTTTGGAATGCTAGAGGAGTGAATGATCTTCAGGTAAGAGAAGTACGAGAAACTATGCACGTAAGGAAACTAGATATTCTGTGTGTACCTGAGACAAAGAAAAAGGGTTGCGAAAGTAGAAACATAGAAAATGGGGTGTTGAAAGGTGGTTTTGAAATATGGTCAGGAGTAGGTAGTGAATCAAATCGTAGTCAAGGGGTCGGTTTAATTATGAATGAAACAGCAAGACAGCATCTCAAAGATCATGATTTTGTATCTCCCAGATTATTGTGGGCTAGAATGAAAGTAGGAATCAGAAGATTATTTATCATAGCGTGCTACGCCCCAATTGACAGTGAGCCGCGAGAAGTCAAAGACGCCTTCTGGGACACTTTAAACGACACGATAAGTACTTGCCATCGAGGTGAAAGAATAATTCCGCTAGGAGATATGAACGGATGGGTCGGCGTCCAACGCCAGGATACAGATACAGAAAGAGTGCTAGGTAATTTTGGGGATCCAACAAGAAAAAATTATAACGGGGAAAAGATTAGTTAGCTGATGCTTAGAAAAGGGCCTATTTATTACAAATACTTGGTTTAGACATAAAATGATCCACATGTACACCTGGCGTAAAGGAAATAGCCACAGAATAATTGACTTCGTTATTGCGGATGAAAGACTAAGAGAACTAGTAAAAGATATAAGAGTCATAAGGGGCTCTGGATGCAATACTGACCATTACCTTCTAGTCTCCAAAATAAACTTACGGCGGGGACGGAGAACCAAACAAACAAAACAAACGCGAAACAAGATTGAAAATTTACCGAAACCGGAAGTGCGAATAGGTTTTCAGAATAAGTTAAACGAACGCATAGATAGGGCAACTTGGAAAGCGCTTATAAGCAATAAAGATATAGATGGCGCATGGACTATGCTACGGAATATCATTGTTAAGACTGCGACTGAAGTGTGTGGTACGGTGGTTGTAGGAAGAAAGTCTGGTGATGCATGATGCAATGACGAAATTGAGGCAGCCCAACAAGAGAAGAAAGAAGCGTACGAGAGAACGTTGAACATTACACGATGAGGTGAGAAATAGGCTCAAAAATGATTACAGACACAGAAATAGGAATGTGAAACGACTAGTCAAGGAAAGTAAAGATAAAATCAGAACAAAAGAAGAGAAGAAAATACAAAACGACTTTGAAGGAAGCAATAAGAAACTAATATTTCAAAAAAATGGAGGGAAGTAAAAGTACAGACTTTGTCAGTATGAGAAACAGCAAAGGTGAAATTCTATACGATACAGACGGGAAAGTAGTCGCTTTGAAAGACATTTTTGAAGAATTATTAGGAGGTGAAGCTATAGGACAGCAGAACTGCAACGTAGAACATAATGCATCAGAAAAGACATAAAAAGCCTGAGAAACAGGAGAGCTTGCATAAAAAGATCCATTGACGTGAAGGAAGCTAGAGAAGTATGTCAGGACAGAAAAGTGTGGCGACAAATAGTTGATGAAAAGAATGTGAGTAGAGTGAATGACGCTCGAAACAGAAGAACTTGGATACTAATGGGCCCGAGTGGGAAACCTCACATAAGAACCTTGTGAGGCTCTTCACTTGGGGTGCTCGCTGGAGAGATTGATCAGCAGCCTGGGTCGGAGCAGTATTGCGGAACGAACCTGTTATTTAAATGAATAACACGAAAATTCTAGATCAATCTAAAAAGTCTATATCTCCTTCCTCAAATTACTATTTTCCAACCGAGCGAGTCACGCCTACCCCGAAAGAGAAATGGCTTAATGGTATACTAATAAAATAATAATTTTTTGGGATGTCCCAAAAAATGTATTTTTCTTTGAAGCGACTATAATAATATTTTTATATTGTTTTAAAAAACTATTTTTGGGAGCTCATACGATAGCTCTTTAATCCATGCTTGCTTATGAGGCTTCTTTCAATTATTACAAGTATCTTTTTTGACAGAAAAACAATTACATTATATTAAATGTGAATAATTTAAAAATTATAATATACGTATATAAATAAATTAAATAATAAGTTCATGAACTCCTCTGAGAAATTAACCAGAATTAAACTATTTATTACGTGTTCACAATTTAGTGTTCAACGCTGGTCTTGCGATTCACAGATATATATCAAATATATGAAAACATCATAAAATTGTTGCTCAAGACTCTTATCATCACGTGTATTTTCTTTTACTTTAAGTAAATATTACATATATATAAATAAAATAATAATTAAAAAATCTGCCCGCTTCGCGGGCACATTCTCATCTCGCGCTTCGCGCTCGATCATATATTTATCTCGCGCTTCGCGCTCGATTATGTATTCACCTCGCGCTACGCGCTCGGGCGTATTTACATCGCGCTTTACGCTCGGCTCGTCTAGATATTTGAACTTCGTGTTCGACTTGGATGAAAAGAAAAAGTTTGTTGGCAAATATTATAAAATTATCAAAACCTCTACACATTAAGTGATTGTTAAATTTGTTTTTATTTTAGACTGAAAAGGAACTTTATTTACTCAAGGTTCTATCGACCTTAAGGAACACCCTCTCATCCAGACACTCGCGCTTCGCGCTCGATATTTGATTTGAAAATCATTTGAACCTTGCGTTTCACGCTCGGTTCTGTGCACCGCATGATAGAAACAAAAAAGTTCGAGCGCACTGACGGCGTGCGATTTGGTCGTCGCGCTTCGCGCTCCGAAATACACTGATCGCGCACTTTGTGCTTCGCGTTATATGTTCTTCATATACAAATTACTAAATTTGTATTTGATTTCAAATGAAAAGTAATGATATAATTTAGGCGACAAATTTTATTCGTTAACATTTTATTTTAGCTTTTGCCGTTTATCAAAAAAGTTAATTTTTTTCATTTTGAATATATTCTTACAACAAAAATTGATTACAGGTTTGTAAGTCTTTTTTGAATGCACAATTTTTGTTCATTTATCTGTTTTCGTACCTTGCATTGTTTTCAAAAATTTGATTTTTACATTCTCATTCTAATGAGAAGGTATTGGTTTTATGTAAAATTTGACATAGTCGGTTTTCATCAAATCTCCACGTTTTGAGACCCCCTGAGCTAGAAAAAACGATTTTTACCAAGCTGTCTGTCTGCCTGTAGTCTGTCTGTCTGTCTGTAGCCACGATAACTTTCGAAAAAATGATCAAATTTGATTGAGCTTTGGCACACTTTTTATGGCCTGAAAAGAGAGAACGAGTTCGTTAACCAGCTATTTTGGATAAAAATTCAAAAAGTGACCACATTTTGAAAATTTTTGAGTCCACTTTTTTTGAAGATTTGAAAATTCTATGTACGGTTATTAGTAGTAGGCCAAATGACAAACAAATTATTCTTATGACTTTTCGTGATAAAAAAAAATTACTGGAGTTATAGCATTTTCAAAATTCCAAAAAACAAACGAAAATGAACATTTTAAGCCGAAAAACACACGATATGAAAAAAAGTCAAGAGGAGAAAAACATTGCTTCTTGAACACCCTATAATATTTTCATAACAACTTTTTGAATTTTTTGAAAAATAAAAAATTCAAATTTTGATCGCACAAAAAATTAATGAAAAATCAAAAAAGCCATTTTGCTGTCAAACTATGCAAGATACGAGAAAAGATTATCTTACCAAAATTGTGCACCTAAAAAAGATCTACAAATTTCTTATTAATCACTTTTTGATATGACGCGTAGTTTTTGTTTTATTTGTAAAAAACAGCATTGAAAATAGAAAAATCAAATTTTGAGACGAATAACACCAGCTACGAAAAAAATGACCGAAACAAACTTTGTTCATCCAAGGAAGAGGTACAAATTTTTTGTGAATCATGTATTGATAGGATGCGTAGTTTTTGTTTTATTCGTGAAAATAACATTGACAGGAAAAAAAATCAAATTTTTGAAAACAATGCAAGGTACGAAAACAGATAAATGAACAAAAATTGTGCATTCAAAAAAGACTTACAAACCTGTAATCAATTTTTGTTGTAAGAATATATTCAAAATGAAAAAAATTAACTTTTTCGATAAACGGCACAAGCTAAAATAAAATGTTAACTAATAAAATTTGTCGCCTAAATTATATCATTACTTTTCATTTGAAATCAAATACAAATGTAGTAATTTGTATATGAAGAACATATAACACGAAGCGCAAAGTGCAAATCGCACGCCGTAAGTGCGCTCAAACTTTTTTGTTTCTATCATACGGTGCACAGAACCGAGCGTGAAACGCAAGGTTCAAATGATTTTCAAATCAAATATCGAGCGCGAAGCGCGAGTGTCTGGATGAGAATGTGTTCCTTAAGGTCGATAGAACCTTGACTAAATAAAGTTCCTTTTCAGTCGAAAATAAAAACAAATTTAACAATCACTTAATATGTAGAGGTTTTGATAATTTTATAATATTTGCAAACAAACTTTTTCTTTTCATCCAAGTCGAACACGAAGTTCAAAAATCTAGAGGAGCCGAGCGCGTAGCGCGAAGCGCGAGATCCAACAGTCGCGCGCCTTAGGCGCGCTCAAACTTGCGAGCGAAGCGAGCCGCGCGCGAAGCGCGTTTGATGAGAATGTGCCCGCGAAGCGGGCAGATTTTTTTTACTGTCAATGTTATTTTCACGAATAAAACAAAAACTGCGCATCCTATTAAAACATGATTCACAACAAATTTGTACCTCTTCCTTGGATGAACAAATTTTGTTTTAATCATTTTTTTCGTAGCTGGTGTTATTCGTCTAAAAATTTGATTTTTCTATTTTCAATGCAGTTTTTTACAAATAAAACAAAAACTACGCGTCATATCAAAAAGTGAATAATAAGAAATTTGTAGATCTTTTTTAGGTGCACAATTTTGGTCAGATGACCTTTTCTCGTATCTTGCATAGTTTGACAGAAAAATGGAATTTTTGATTTTTCATTATTTTTTTGTGCGATCAAAATTTGAATTTTTTATTTTTCAAAAAATTCAAAAAGTTGTTATGAAAATATTATAGGGTGTTCAAGAAGCAATGTTTTTCTCCTCTTGACTTTTTTTCATATCGTGCGTTTTTCGGCTTAAAATGTTCATTTTCGTTTGTTTTTTGGAATTTTGAAAATGCTATAACTCCAGTGATTTTTTTTTTATCACGAAAAGTCATAAGAATATTTTTTTCGTCATTTTGCGTACTACTAATAACCGTACATAGAATTTTCAAATCTTCAAAAAAAGTGGTCTCAACAATTTTCAAAATGTGGTCACTTTTTGAATTTTCATCCAAAATAGCTGGTTAACGAACTCGTTCTCTATTTTTAGGCCATAAAAAAGTGTGCCAAAGCTCAATCAAATCTGATCATTTTTTCGAAAGTTATCGTGGCTACAGACAGACAGACTACAGACAGACAGACACCTTGGTAAAAATCGTTTTTTCTAGTTCCGGGGGTCTCAAAACGTGGAGATTTGATGAAAATCAAAATGTAACAAATTTTAATACGAAGTTAGCGCGCGCGTATAATGCCACACTGTCTATTGAACGAGCAAATGACTTTATCCAAAGTACAAGTTCGATCATAATCATATTGTATAAGCCTCGTTCGTCTCAATTGGCGTCAAACTTAATAAGCTTTCTAACGGTTTTTAAAAATCTTTCTTAATTAATTTATTGCTGAGATAACCACGAAAAACAGAGACTTTTTTGTAATACAATTTTTTTTAGTAGACTAACAATTATGGCCGGTACTGTACCTATTGCACAACATAACAAACATTTAAAAAATTATACATTTGTAATAGAGGTATTTTAAACATTAATACATATTTATTGTACAAATTATAGCCAACGTTAAATTACGTAACCCCGGGATAAATAATTACAAATAAATTGATTATAATTAATTTATGTTACTCAGTTAAATAAACAAAATAATGCAGGTAATAATTAATTAATCAGTTAACAACGTAAACAGCAATAAACAATTTTTTGTTGAAAAATTGAAATAACTTTTACTTACAATTTTTTCAAAATTGAAATATTCATTTCTAAAATTTTGATTTATTAATAATACCTTTTAAACTAATTCCAGAAAAAATAAAACGTATGTACATATATACCATTAAACCATTTCCCTTTCAGGGTAGGCGTGACACTACCCGATTCGGGTAGTGTTTCTAGGTTTTTCTTGTAGTTATAAATAACTACAAGAGTTAGCTCACCACACCCACGATGTGCCAACAGCACTCATGTTAGTATTCTTGAATGGTCACCCATCCAAGTACTAACCGCGTCCAACGCTGCTTAACTTCAGTGATCTGACGAGAACTGGGTTTTTCAGCGTGGTATGGCCGTTTTATTTATAATTTTATAAATTGAATTCAGATACTCATTTCAAAACATGACAAGCATTTTAAAATATTATATATTTGGAATAGATGTATTGTCAATATAAACAAACTTTTATTATACAATTTCTACCAAATATTTAACTACATAACATTAAAGCAAATAATCAATGTATGTTACTTAATTTAGAAACAATTAATCAGCTAATAATTAATTAATCAGTTGAAAACATAGAAAGCAATAAAAAGTATTTTCAATTTCACATTAAAATAATTTTTACTTTGTATTATTTTTAAATTCGAACTTTTATTTCTGAAAATTTGATTTATTTGGTGGCAATGTGAAGATGATTAAACATTGAATAAATGGAAAGACGAATGGATGTGAAGAGAAAACAGGGTTTGACACACACGCACTCACAAGTAAAAAACACCAATTTATGCTGGATAACACATTTAGTTTTATTCAATAAACGGGGTATACACTTTGAACTGGGAATGAATATCTATATAAATAAATTAAACTAAATAAAATTATATGACTGGAATATAGGTATTTTAAACATGAATTAACTTTTGTTATACAACATTGTTTTCATTGAAATGTTTAAATAATTTGGTTATGTAATGAAATGTGAAAAATTGTAATTTAAAAAAAATGACATTTACGGGTCCTTGCATTGCGATGTTAATTTGAAATCAGCCCATCAAAATACATCGCATAAATGTAGGAAAACTAATTAAATATATTTTAAGTCGTATTTTGAGAAAGTCAATCATAATTTACCTAAATTAAACAATTTTATAACTATTAATTAAATACATGTTACGTTTTAAGCAGAATTATAATTTAGTAAAGAATATTATTTATTTTACTTAATTATCGCATATCGTACGTATTCAATATCAAACATATTGTTAAGTAGATGTGGCTAGTTAGATCATATGGTTAAATCTAATTTCTACTTGCAGTTGGCTCCAGAATTAAGGCATTTTTTAACGCACAACACAGCCGCATTAGAGTTTTTTTCTTCATCTGGTACGAGTGTACCAACCAAATAACCACATCTAATGTCAGCACCCTGGAAATAGACAAAGAATATATTTTTATCTTTTTGTTAAAATTTCTTTAAAATTTCTTGTATAAATGAACCCCATTGAGGGCAGTTCAAAAGCCACGTCACACTGACAGGGGGGGGGGCAGGTTTGCTGACGATTTTTAATTAAGGGAGCCAAGGTTTTAACACAGAATGTGACATTACACATTGGAAAAATAAATGCGATTAATAATTTTTTGAAATGCTTTACAAACTGAAAATTAGTGATTTTATTTCACACTCTTTCCTGTATTTCCCTCGTTACCCCTTTTCAAAGAATTCCCCCATTTCACTTGTTTTCCAGAAATTTCCCTTTTTTATCGTTTTTCCACTAAAATGCAAACTGAATTAAAAGAACCCAGTAACAAAATTCATATATTTTTTGTCGAAAGTTAATAAATTCTTTTTAATTGAATAGTCTACTATTATATTTTTGGTTGATAATTTATCTCTTTTGGTTAGAAATTCTACTATTTGGTTGAAGATTGAACTATTTTGTTGAATATTTGTTCGGTTTTAGTTGAAAACTAATTTTTTTAACTGAAAATTTAACTTTTCCATTATTGGTTGAAAATTGATCCCTCTTACTTGCAAATTCGACAATTATGTTGAAAATTTATGTATTTTCTTGTAAATTCGTGTTTTTGTAGAACATATTCTTGTTCATTGGAAATTCAAGTACTTCGATGAAAATTGAGGTACTTTAAACAAAATTTATTTTATTATTAAAGATGCATCTATTTGGTTGAAGAATTCCTTTTTTCTTGTCGATAATCAATTTTGGCAACTTGAAATGTAGCTATTCCATTTTTAGTGAAAATTGATCGCTTTTAGTTCAAAATTCAACTATTCGGCTTCAAAATTTAGTTATGTATTTTGTTGAAAATTCGTCTTCCGGGGAAAAAGTTCTATTATTTGCATAGAAATTTCATCTATTTGGTTGAAAATTAACGTTTTGGTTGAAAAGTCACATTTTGGGTTTTTTTTCTCCTGAAAAATTCGCTTTTTTGGGTTGAAAATTCAAGAATTTCGTTGACATTATTTTTCTTTCTTGACTAAACAATCTTTCTTAGTTGAAAATTCAACTCTTTTGTTAAAAAATGCAACTGTTTGCGAATTCATCTTCTAGGTTAAATTCGACTGATTTTGATTTAAAATCAAAATATTTTTTGTAGTTGTTGAAACATCAACTAATTCGTTACAAGTTGAATTTCTTTGTTAAAAATTAATTATTTTTGAGGATTTATTATTTTAATTGAAAATTAAATTATTTTGTTAACAATTCAATCGTTTTGTTCAAAATTTAATTCTTTTGTTTAAAATTTAACTGTTTTGTTTAACATTCGTCTTTTTGGAGAGAAAATTAGTTGTTTTTTTTTTTAAATTGAAAAGTCTTCGAAAAAATAAGTCTCTTTTGCTTGAAAGTTCGTCTATTTGGTTGCAAATGCAAGTCGACGCCTCCATTCAATGAGTCTATCTGCTGACAGCGCCGTGTATGAGACTATGCGCAGTGTATAAGCATAGGGAATAGTCTCATACAGAGCGCTGACAGCACATAGACTCATATTGAATGGAGGCGTCGTACTGTTTGTTTGATAATTAATTTTTTTTCTAAAAATTCAACTGTTTGATTAAGAATTTATCTTTTTAGGTCGAAAATTCAACTATGTTGTTAAAAATGCAACTATTTTTTTGGAAGCTCAATTTTGTTAAAAAGTTGTGTTTTTTGTTGAAATATTCAACTCCTTTGTTACAAATCCATCTTTTTGGATTGAAAATTAATCTTTTTTGGTATAAAAGCTCTTGGTAGAAAAATCACCTATCTTGGTTCAAAATCTAACTGTTTTCTATACAAATCGTCTTTTTTTCTTGAAGATTCACCTATTTGGTAAAAGATGCAACTGTTTTTGGTTGAATTTAAGGGGTTACACCAGTGTAAAAGCATGCATTTTTGGACATTTTTTTGGGGTTGAAGGAAAGGTAGTATGAAAAAGCGCTTTGAGGATATATTTAAGCATGTATTGAACTTTACAGGGAAATTTTTTCATTAAAAAATATTTCAAAATGGCGGCACTGGAGCCATTCTCCTGCAGATTTTTTTTTGCGGCACGCAGTAGGACGACCGCAAATTTGAAGCTGGAACCAAAACAAATTTTTTTTCTTAATCTGCATAAGAATAGCTACAGAATGACGTACGGGATTTAAAAAATATAGTTTTTTGTAAAATTGACAAGAGTTTGAAGCAAAAATGTCATTTTTGGACGAAAAAAAGTCAAGTTATTTGTTTATAAAAATTGTTTATATTAACTTATCGAAAAATCCGTACGTCATTCTCTTCAAAATGTTGTTTAAAATATGTGGTTCAAATTTGAAAAGAAAATATTGAAAATTGTTCGAGCTATGCTGCGTGCCGTTTTGAAAAAACGTGTTTTTAGAAAAACTCGTTTAAAGTTTTGAGTTGAATTTTAGACATCCACGAGCAACCAGATGTACTTTCCGAACGAGCACTGACGCTACACTAACCTACTTTTGTTCGAAAATTTTCTTTGAATTGTACACGAATCCTCTCTAGAGACATCTGTGAGTGTATCACAGAAGTTGAAAAGAGGGAACAGGGTACCTTCCGAGCAGATGTGTTCATACCGCCTGTAGCCGTATGAGAGACGCCCGACACGCCTCAGCAAAAACGTGATATTAAACAGAAATTTTTTTTTTTCACGTATTAAACCTTTTGCCCCATTTTCTGCAAGGTTTAAACTAAATTTTAAGCGAAAAAAAAAAAATCGATTTTCTAAAAAATTTACACTGGTGTAACCCCTTAAATCTTTTTTTCGAAATTTCGTATCTTTTGCATTAAGTTTCCAATTTTTTTTTATCTAAAGTTGAATTTTTTTTTAAATTAACTATTTTGTTAAAAAATCACTTTTCATTGTTGAAAATTCATCGTTACGAGGTTAAAAGTCAACGGTTTTCTAAAACATTCGACTTTTTAGCTAGAAAACACAACGGTTACATTTACATCTCTTCTGGTAGAAAATTAATCTTTTTTCTTTGAAAATACAACTATTTTCTTTAAAATGCAATATATATTTTGACTTTAAACGACTTGTTTTGAGTGTATTTTGGGCTCTGAAATTATGCTGAAATGTTACGTATTTTATTTGAAGCATTTATCAAATGAAATCAAAAAACTTTTTGACTTAAATTGTGAAGGGAAGATGTATTTGTGACGTCAAAGCTTTGCGTGATGATCGGTGATGAAGAAGGGAGGAGTGGAAAAAGTTTTTAAAACAGCGTGGCGTAGTTTTTTAACAGCTACTGATCTCAAGCATTTATTGTATGCTTGTCATTACTAAAAAGTTAGGAATTTTGTGCCCAGGCAATATTATGGGTGAACATATTTAAAAATCAAGAATATTCTTTATGAAATTTTCGTATTGTCTTTCTCAATAAGATTGAGCTATATAAATCTAAATTAATTTAATCTAATTAATCAACTATTAGTATTAAGCGCCTTTTACTTAAATTTTCTATGGAATGCAATATTTTCAAAAGACTTTAACGATGGCAGATACTTTTTTCATTGTGACGTATAATGTGCAACTTGTTTAGTGACTTTTTGGGTTCGACATAATATAAATAAAGAATGATATAAAACTGGATCCGAAAAGAGCACATATTGTGTTTGAAATAGATTACAAATAATATATTTTTTAAATACCTGAGTAAAGTGAGAATGGTCAGCTGCATCATAGAATCCGTCACATGTGTGCTCTACGTGCGCACGTTTGCCTTTGAATCCAGGATCTTTATCATTAGACTCGTTCATACACTTGTCCATTAATGCTGATAATTCTGGAGTCCTCTTTAAGTTTGGTTTTATAGCTTTAACTGCAATCTAGTGAGAAATAAGAATAATACGATTAGAGATATATATTTTTTTTGAATTAAACAAATATATAGGAATTAAAAATTATTTTCACCAACTGACCCAATAATTATCATTAATTGGTTTGAAGGCCTCCATAAATTTGTCTCGAGTTTCTTTGCGTGGAGTATATGGAGCAGTAGGTCCACCCTTGGCTGAGTGACCTGCCTGTAACGATGGGAAAGATTATATTAAAAATGGTGTTGTTCAATGTGTAATATATATTTAATATAAATATATAATATGGAGCATTATTTCTTAAGGATACCTACTCAAAAGATCAAAGTTTTCCGACCTTAGTCAAACTTGGGCAAAGTGTTTTGCTATTGGATAGTATTTTATGGAAAAAATTTTGTTATTTGGATAAATATTCACAGAGGGGATGACAATTGGGGGATTTTTGTGGACGCCATCAATTTAGATGATTTTCAACCCTTCTAATAGTGATAAAAAAATGTTGTTTAGTATAGTTTTGATAGGGTTTTTGGCGCCCTTTCCACTTATTATACGCATTTAAAAGAAATATTTGACCTTCAAAAATGAGAGTCAAAAACAAATTGGACTTTTTGGAAAAAAGATACTTTTTTCATTGTTTTGTCTCCAAAGAAAGCTTAGGCTTTTTCCTTTGAGAACTGCGAAGGTAAAAAGTGGGTATTTTATTTCTTATTTATGAAAATTAGTGATATGATTTTTTTGGAATATACCATCTGCTTTGGTCACACTCTAACAGCAATAAAAAAAAATTTTCAGTATAACTTCGATCGGTTTCTTCACGCCCTTTCAATTTTTACTCTTCAGGGGAAGTAGATGACGTTAGGGGAAATAGGATTAGAGAAGTAGAGGAAACTATTATAATTAGGATCAGTGAAAAGGACGTACCTTTAGAATCGTTTAAACTCTGTGACAGGAACTCCACGCCAAAACTCACAAAAGTAAAAATTTATCTCATATGTTTTTCTTTAGCATACAAAAAATGCATTTTTGTTATTTTTAATATATTTGAAAAATTTAAATCTGAACCAAATTTATTTCTTCTTCTGGTTTACAAATGGAGTGATAAAGTATTTTCAAAAAAGCAAAAAAAAAACATTGGTAGGTTAATAAAAATGAAATTTCTGTTAATCTGCTTAATATAAGGTGTGTAGATTCCAAAAGAGTCGGTAACAGTTGGATAATTGATGTGAAATTTGTAAAAATTTGTGAGTGACTTACTTGGAAGACACAGAGTGCCAATAAGAAGCTCGCACACTTCATGATCGAATAATTTGTTTAATTTCTACTTCCTCGCAAAAATGAACCAGAACTATTTGATCGCAGTCTGCAAAGTAGCCTTTTTATTCTAAATACTTATCACGTGGAATGTTCATTTAATTAACGGAAGAGGAAGGAATGATCAAATCATCATGACTTGAAGCATCGGCGAAGGTAACGTTGGGTGAAAAAAAAATGTTTTTCTGAAATCTTTGTTTAAATTGTGAGAATATGCTGATATCATTTTTTATACGAAAACATGTTTACGACGCCGAAAATGTGGCCTAAATTCCATATGTGGATAAATTCATGGCGTTCTTTAAACATATCAAATTTTCATATTTGTCTCGATTCACATTTTTAACCATCTTTTAATTAATATATTTTCTACTAATCTTCAGTGCATCACTTTTCTCTCATTTAATTAGCAGAATTTTAGTGTAGTTATTCACTAATTAAGATTAAGAGAGCACATTGAAGAAACTTTGATTTGATTAAAAGAAATAATTTTATTGATATTAAATAATGAGATTAAATAAATTGTTTCTTAAACTTCAGGTAGTACTTTATTTTTCAATGAAAAATTCATTCAACAAATTGTATCAAACAATTCATTTATTTAATTCATAAAAGGAAAAAACGTCAGTATTTAAAATAAAACAAATTTTTACTTCGTTCAAAGGTAGAGAAAACAATTCAAGAGTAGGTTACCTTGTAGAGTAGGTCATTTGAATTTATGAGAATATTCCAAAAAAATATTCCTAAAGCTTTTGATCACAACAATATGGAAAAATATTCAGAACAGCTGATCAAAATTGTGTCTATATATTCTGAATAACAGAAGTTGGCGATTAAAAAACTGGGTTTCCACATAAAAACTAAACATTTGACTATCTTATTTGAACAGCTTTTATAGAAATAAAATTTTTTCTCGGCCGGTTTCTGCTTTATAATCAAATTTCAGAAGTAGGTCAGCAAGAGTAGGCTATTCTAAAAATTGGTTAGTTAGGTTGGTATCATTAAATTGACTGGAAAATTCAGTTTGGTTAGATTTTGCGAGTAATGCATCTTACCAACCTTTTGCACCCTCCAGGATCCGGAATAAGAATAAGAAATTATGCAAATATATATGTACATGACCAAAAAAAATGGTTATATTTAGTGGTAAAACATGTGAAAAATGTATACCATTTTTTATAGTCTCCCTTTAATTATGATTAAATATTTTTATTAAAATATTATGACAAAAAGATTACTTTTTCGGCCAGTGACGTAGTTGAAATATTTAATCCGTACACTTCATTGGCAAAAAAGTTGAATAAAAAAATTAGATACTCGATTCAGAAATTAAAAAATATTATATCTGAATATGTTAAAAAAATTACACCTTTATCACGTAATAAACCATATTTTTACAATACTGAAGAAATAGTAAATTTGCTTGCTGACAAAATGTGCATTAGCAAAGTGATTCACTAGGGAGTAAAACGCATACTTATACACCTACGGAGAAAGTTTCTGTTTAAATTTAAGAAATGTTTTCTTCTAACTTCGTTTCTTTAATTCAAACTGAAAGTACCTCTAAAGAAAGTGATTTTTTTTTTATTTCAAATAATTATGCTTTTTCTCTTCTTTGGATGAAAGAGATAATTTGCTTCATACTATTTGTTTAATTGAAAAAAAAATTTGATTAAAATAAAAAAACAGACTGAAATCGGTGAAATAGTGTATTTAATCTGATTATTTTAAACCAAGAAAATTGTCTTTTTCATTTAAATAAATGTTTTTACATTCTCATCATAATGAGAAAGTATTGGTTTTATGTGAAAAATG
>CAKNYM010053245.1:510155-526643 GCA_932195095.1 Andricus curvator
GCGCAATAGCGAGCACACGAAGTGTGAAAACCTAGACGACAAATGTGTCCGAGCGCGCAGCGCGAGGTGAATGCATTATCGAGCGCGAAGCGCGAGATGAATACCTAATCGAGCGCGAAGCGCGAGATCCAACAGGTGCGCGCCCTAGGCGCGCTGAAACTTGCGAGCGAAGCGAGCCGCGCGCGAAGCGCGCGATGAGAATGTGCCCGCGAAGCGGGCAGATTTTTTTGAAACAGTAAGAAGGCAACGTTTGGAAACCTTTGATTATGATCCATTATCTTGATTAAAACATGAAAAAACACTACTTTTTCGGTCAATGCCAGCGCTCAAATATTTAGTTCCTACCCATCGTTGACCTTGAATACAGACAAACGGGTTTGAAATAAAAAAATATCCAGATTTGCATAAAAATAAGTTTGTAGAGGGTTTTTTGTGGGTTTGACAATAGAAACTTTGGAAAATAATACAAAATTCCAAATTTTTTTTGTAGCGGACTGTTAGGAAACACAAAAATGATCCAGATTATACGAAATTCAAATTATATATCTTGTTCACAGGCCAAAAATCCTATAAAAACAATACAAATAAATATTTATTTGTCCTAAAATACTCATGCCTTAGTATTAAATGAAGATTTGGTTGCTCTTGTAATCTTTTGAAACCTCTGAAACCTTACAATTTTCTTAGAATGGCTTAAAGTCTTCTGAAACCTCATGAAATTCTATAAATTTCTCTGAAACCCCATAAGACCCCTAAAAATAATTTTAAATACTTTGAAAAACTTCAAAAAAATTGTATTCCGTCATAATCAATTAAAAAATTTCAAAAGCACATGACATCCAATAAAATCCCTCAAAACAATTTCAAATATTTTAAACTGAAATCTTTGAAAATATATTGCAATCCCTAGAAAGCCTGTGAAATTCCTTAAAATGTTTAGAAATCACTTTCAATCCTGTGAAACCCTTCGAATTCTTTAGAAAAAACATAGAATCTGGTGAAATACCTTGAAATATTTTGAAATACTTCAACAGTCCTTAAAATATTTTAAAATACTTTGGGGTATCTAAAAATCTCTTGGAATTGAAACCTTTAGAAGTTTTTTAATATTCCGTTAAATATTTTTAAACTCATTAAAAACGTTTGAAAAATCGTTAAAATCTCTTTAAATCCCTTGAACTCTTCTAAGATTATTTAAAATCCATTTTAAAAAACCCGTTATATCCCTTGAAATCCTTTCATAGATCATGAAATCTCATAAGATACTTTGAAATCCCTTAAAATATTCTTGAATCACTGCAAATCCTTAGAAAATCCGTGAAATCCCTTGAAATGTTTTAAAGTTATTTGCAATGTTTCTGGAAGTGCTGTGAAAAAAATCTTAAAATATTATGAATCACTTCGCAAATCCCTAAAATCTTTTTAAATAATTTGCAATTCCTAAACATTCTTTAGTTTTAGGATCTGTATTTGCAAAGACAATGCAATATTTCGTCGTCATAACTATTACAAATTAAATTAACAGCAGTTGCAAACAAATTAAAATTTAAATGCGGAGTTCATTTAAAATTTTCAAATGTGATAATTACAAGTCATTCAAAAGCCAAACAGTTTTGCAACAACAATGAGTGCGAGATTTTCGATACATTTCGGTACACCACTGTTTCTTAGATAGAAATTTTCAATTTTAGGTCTTGATTTTTAGGCATAAATTTTCAGTTAAAAAAATTTTAAAATGCAGTTTTAAAGATTTAAGCAATTGAAAAATTAAAAGTCTTTAAAATTGAAAATTTTTAATGAAAAAAGTTTTAAGTTCATCAACTGTAAATATAAATTTTTAATGATTTGAAAGTTGAAGTATTAAAAAAGGAACAATAATTTATTATACGATCAGATTCTGAATCTATGAAAAAATAAACAATTTACAGATCTGAACGTTAAAAATTGAAATGTTTTAATTGGAAAGCCTAGAGTTAGATTTAAATATTATAAAATAAGTTCAATTTTAAAATAAGTTCAATTTAATTTTTTTTTTAATTTAACACTATTATTTAGTTTCAAATCCTATCCTATCCTATCAGACCCTTCATTTAAAATGAGGAATTATAAATCGAATATTCAAAACTGAACAAATTGAAACTGAAATGTTTGAAAGATAATGTCTTTAAGAGTTAAAAATTTAAAGTGCTAAATATAAACTTTGAACTTTACAAGTTTAATTATTCCATCTTAAATATTCTAAATATGTAAGTAAAAGTGTATAATTTTGGTGCATGAACAACAATTTAACAATTATTAATTTGCAACGAATCAAAATTAAAATAATTTAACTTCTAATTTGAAATGTGCACATTTTTAAACAAAATTTAGAACTGTTCAACTTCTAGTTGATCTAACTTAAAACTTCCCAAAATAATATATTTTTGAACATTTACAAATTTATTAATTCAATCTCCAATTAAGAGAATTAAAAATGATAACGTAGATTCATATTTGCTAACCATAAATTTCGGAACTGATTAATTTAGAAAAGATTAACATTTTTAATTTTGCAGTTTAATGACATTTAATTTAGAATGGTTCAATTGAAAAGTATTAAAGTTTTCATTTTAAACGTGTAAGTTATTGAGCGTTTTAATTGAAATTTTCCGAATCCTAAATGTTTTAAGCTTCACTTCTGAAAATTAAAAACACGAAAAAGTTCCACTTTGAGTGATGTAATTGGCAGTTAAGTTTGTATTAGTTCAAAAGAAAAAATTTGCAGCTCTTAGAGTTCGAATTTTTTAATTTCGATGATCGTGAAAAACTTTTTCGAAGTGGGAAATGATCGGGAACTTTTTCTTTGATTGAAACGGCCACCCGGACTTTACCATTTAGGAACAGTAAACATTTCCCAACGTTACAAAACCAATTTAAGAGTGAGACTAAATTAAATTGGATAGGCTGCATAAAATTGTTAACAATTTATTTAAGTTACTTATACATATCTGTAATTAATTGAGATTCAAGGAATCCTACTTTTTTAATATAAATTGAAATATTTGTGCGTTTCATGCCACGGGCGGTGAATGATATGCTTACCAATCGTTACTATATAGCAATATGACTCTAACATTTATATTTTTTTACTGTTTCAGGTAAGCACTGTGACATTCAGATGTCAGCTTGAAGTAGATATACGTGCGTCAAACCCGCGTTCCAAAAACATGCTAAGGCACTTGCGAGATGGATGCAAAGGGCTCTCATCCTTGGGTCGCTCCGTGTCCTCAAGACACACAAGGGTTTCGCCGGCCTGACCCAGTGTAAAAAATGTTTGCACTGGAAATCAATTGATTTGAATAGGACATTTTTAGAAGCAAAATTGTAATTGTCTGGTTTCTAATTTTTTCATTGAAATAACACCTAATACATATATAACTTTGTACATAGTTCGTAAAATACTATGACTATTCGGACGAACACGTTAGTTTGCTTACATAGAATGACTGTTCAATTTTGGGATATTGTAACCTCTCCCCCCTTTGGCCCTTTGTTGACAACAATAGTTTTGTTTTGCCCCCCCCCCCCCCCGCCCTAAAGTAATATAGCCGTTGTATGAAAACGGATTTTACGTTTATTCTGCGTTTCTTCGCGTTTTTTCTTCGGTAATATTGAAATAATAGGGGAATAAATTATTTCAAATAACATTAGTGTTTATAGCATATTCAATTCAATATGATATGCTTTAGATTCTTAATATTTGATGTCGAAATAGGTTGTATTTTCAACATAATACTTGAATTTTCAACCAAGGAAGATTTTCTACCAAAAGAGATAAATTGTTAACCCAAAAAGACAAATTTTCAACGAAATATTGAATTTTTAATTAAAAAATTAATTTTTAACCAATCAGTGTCGTTAACGAATACATAGTTGTATTTTCAAGCAGGAGAGATGAATTTTGAACAACATGGTTGCACTTTTAACCAAATAGTAAAATTTTCAAGCCAAAAAGATGAATTTTTTTAAGATAATAGAATTTTCAACAAAAAGGTTAATTTTCAACCAAAAAAGAGGATTTGTCTATCATAAAACATGAATTTTTAATCAGAAAGTACGAATTTTCAACAAAATAATTACTTTTTTAACCAAATAGTTAAATCTTCAACCATATAGTTTAATTTTAACACTGTTGAATTTTTTTTTCAAATAATATAGTTTTATTCTTTTTTATTTCAAAGTCAAGCAAATGTTTTATATAAAAACTTATCTTTGTGAATTGTTGTTAAAAAATTCCGATTTTCAAAATGAAATCATCTGGACTTTTCATTCGTTAATAAAAAATCATCCGGGTCAACGAAAAAATTAAATTTCAAAGAAAAAATTTACGTAACATTCTTAGTAGAAAAATAGAATACTTTGTTTTTTACTTTGTTACTTTGTTTTTACTTTTGTTTTTGACTCGACAAATTCGTTAACCACAATTTATTACAAAATGTAGTTTAATAATTGCATAATCTCAAGGAATTTTTCCTATGAGATTTTTTAAGGTTATACCGTAAATGAAAAGTTATCAATTATTTTACAATTTTCACTTTATTTCAAACTTTTAACAATTTTTACAAGAGAGAAAAAAAATGTCAAAGTTACTCAAAAACTCAACATAGTCTTCAGCGCTTTTTCTTTTCTTTCTATAATTTAGAATAAGCCTTGAAAAGGACCTGAAATTACAGGTTGAAACATGTCGGCAAGAATTTTTTTATAATAAAAAAATTTTTTTAACATCAAAAGAAGCGGAATAGGACTTAACGAAAATTATTTATCTTATACCGCAAAAAAAATACATTCATCATATAATACTTTGTTTTTGAAATTTTTCAGGCTCCTACTATTCGAAAAAAAATCGCCAGCTAAATCGCTGACATGGTCAAGCAGAATTGTAGCTGGAATTAAAAAAAAACTATGAAATGACCAATATATAATTATATTACTTTAATAGATCTCTTAGGTAGACACCACGTCATGCAGGAAAATTTTAAGAGAAAATGAATTTTTTTATGTTTCATGCCAAAGTTGTGTACGTTGATAAACATTTTATAATATATTTATAATTATGTAACCAAACTTTAAAGAATAAAGCTCGGTACAATCACCTGAGCGAGATTCGACTGAATTTTTTACCATTATTTTATTATCATTTCTCCACTGAGCATGATATGTAGTTTTTAGACTTAACGTAATATTCATAAGTTTTATCAAAACAGGCAGTGAGTTGATTTTTTTTTTAAATACCGTTTATCATTGCGACAGCACATTTTAAGATAACTTGAAAATTGTGGCTTATAGGGAAGCGGAGATTTATGAAAAATATATTGTTTATAAGTCTGTGAATAAGTAATGGCTCGCCGTACGAGAAAATCAAGGTGGCGACCGACTTAACCGAGAAACCGGCAAATGACCGGGAATTTTTCTGACCGGGAAAAAACCGGAAAATGCCCGGGAATCTAATTAAAAACCCGGGAATTTACTTCTGATCGCAGTAGAATTCAAGTTTTCATTATTTAAATAATTTTGGTCAATTTAGAAAAGTGATTTCTACTTTATCTACAGTCGCGGGACATATGAGTGTGTTTATTAGTTTACGGATTTATTTACTTATTTACGGTTTATAGATTTTAGATTTTTCAGATTATCTCTATTATTATTATGGCCAACGGCCATACCACGCTGAAAAACCCAGTTCTCGTCAGATCACTGAAGTTAAGCAGCGTTGGACGCGGTTAGTACTTGGATGGGTGACCATTCAAGAATACTGACATCAGTTGCTGTTGGCACATCGTGGGTGTGGTGAGCCCACACTTGTAGTTATTTATAACTACAAGAAAAACCTAGAAACACTACCCGAATCGGGTAGTGTTACGCCTACCCTGAAAGGGAAATGGTTTAATGGTATATATATATATATCTCAGTTTACTCTAATTAAATTATAATTTATTATTGTTTAAAAGGAATCATTTTTGTTGACATTAGTTAGTAGTTGTTCTCATGCATCCAAAAAGTTTTCATTGTAATAAGAAATCAAGAATATACTTTAAGATACTTAATATTAATGAACTTATTTTGTTCACGTGCAACTATCATTTTATTAAGTAAAAACAGTGCTAATCATATGATTTAATGATTTTTAAGTCTGATTTTGTACATTTTTAAATAAATCTATACTTTATGAGAGAAAGCATTTTTTTCCATTATATAAAAAATGTTTTGAATTTTTTGCTCTGTGGGATTTTTTTTGCTGTCTTAAGTTTGATAATCGATTTCATGATATTCCAAACATACAGAAACAATAATTTTTTCAATTTGTTAAAAAAATGGATGTATCACGTTTTATTCGCTTACTCCTCATTTATCCCGACTTGGAACATGGAATTTCAAAAAATAATTATCGTTTTTATGTTATGACAGGGAGTTTCCGTAAAGAAGGAGACTAGACGTGAAGGAAGCTAGAGAAGTATGCCAGGACAGAAAAGTGTGGCGACAAATACAGGGATCACAGCGCAAAAGGAGCTCAAAAAAGGGGAAATAGGGTAATTTTCTCACGAAAAAGGGGAAAATAGGGGAAAGATTAAACATTTATTTTTATATGTCGAAAAGAACAAACAATCTTTTTATAAGAAATTTTATATTTTTCAATGATTTTTCAATGATTTCTGCCATCACAGAATTTATTTTTAAAAATTGGATATACTTAGGTTGTTGGAAATCCATTCACAGTGATGTAAAAAAGTCCGAGAAAAAAATAAAATTAGTTGAATACACAATTTTGATATGTTTAACATTGTTCTCATAAATATTTCTTTCCAGGATTTGTCATTTCTTCCTTACTATAATTAATACTTTCAATGAAAATTTAAAACTTCACTCTTCAGTAGAGCGAAGTAAAACTGCTAAAATTCATCGAATTGTTTAAGCTGAGGGATAACAATTTGTGGTCCGACATCCAAAATTAGTAAAGAAAAAAAACTTTGAAATCGGTTAATATCTTCTATTCTCTTTTTTAAATTTACAATTACAAATTTTAAAAATTAAAAAAAATTTGTCTTATTTAAATTTTTTTGAAAATGTACGAAAACACGTTTTTTGGGTTGATTCGAACCTGAAATTTCTTCAGACTGAATCAAAGAAACAGGTTATTATTTTTTATTAATGGCAAAAATTTCTTTTCGTGGTGTATATAACGTTTAAAGATCGCAAAAAAAAAATGAAATCCCAGAAATACTAAATCACGACAAAAGTTTTTTTCCGAAAAAGCAAAATGATACAATTTTTCTTTGGTTCAAGGTCAGGTTCGACATATTCAACTTTTTTTTAAATATGTGTATGACTCAATCTAAAAAAACATGTTTTTGCATATTTTCAAAAAAATGGTTACTGCGCAAAAAATTTACTTTAAATTTCGTAATTTTTCGTTATTGTTCACTAGTAAAAGCTATAAATATAACAAATTCGTCATAATTTTTGAACTAATAGGAAATATTTTGAATTTGAAATCGTTAAATTTTACTGATTTTTTTTCACTTTTGTCGAATGCCAACCCACAAGTTTTTTTCCCCTCAGCTCCGACTATTTGATTTGTTTTAGTATGTTCACTCCGTCCTATTCTTCAGTATTCTTAAACTCAAATTAAAAATTGCTCTAGAGCATTTAACATTGCAGTTGATGAATTTGAAATATTCCATTTTTAATTAGGTAGGTACATAAAGTACATAAAGTACATACCTTCTAATACTTATTTAAAAAGTACTATATATTTTGTAATGTTATTGGTACCTTATTCATTTATAAATAATTTATTTAAGTGCTATAATTGCTTTAAGTATTATTCAATAATGGGTACACTTACTAATTTCAGAGAATTCTCCACGTAATTCAAATATTGTTTTTTCAAATATCGTATATTTAAAGACAAAAGGGGAAGTTTTTTGAGAATAGGGGAAAAAGGAGAATTTCAAGAAAAAAGGGGAAACTAAGAAGAAAAGGGGAAGACTGTGCACCCTGCAAATAGTTTATAAAAAGAATGTGAGTAGAGCGAATGACACCTGAAACAAAAGACCTTGGATACTAATGGGCCCGACTGGGGAACCTCGCATAAGACCTTTGTGAGGCTCTTCACATGGGGTGATCGCTAGAGAGATTGATCAGCAACCTGGGTCGTAGCGGTGTTGCGGAACGAACGTGTTATTTGAATAAATAACACGAAAATTCTAGATCAATCTAAAAAATCTATACCTCCTTCCCAACAATACTATTTTCGAACCGAGCGAGTCACGCCTACCCCGAAAGGAAAATAGCTTAATGGTATAATAATAATAATAATTGTCCTATAGTTAAAAATCCAGATATTGAATCTTAATATCTATTTTTCTCAATGTACTTGGCTGCAACCCGGTCCATGGATGATGAGGTAAAAATCCGGCTTTACCCAATATGTCAAGTTAGGCATACTGCTCTTATCAGATCACTTGATTGCATTACAAAAATGCGTCCATGACTGATGATATATACCGGGACAGCCTAGTGCAGACTATTCAAAAATTCAACTCTAACAAAAAATCCCTTCGACATGTTTAAAAGAATTTACTCCCCTATTTTCGTGAAAAATTTCTCCTTATTTACCCTGTTTTTAGAGCGATTTGGCCTGCGAAGCCATCTCTGTAAAGATGTTTTTGATTTGCAACTAAAGAATTAATTTATCTTTCGGGTTTAGTTTCTCGACTGAATGGTCAGCGATTTCTTCGCTGTCGACGATGTCCTTCAAATCTACAAAATTAGCATATAAATCGTTTAGAAAATACTTGAGATTGGTATTATAAAAAAAATATCTTTCGTTTTCTAATGTTTTGAATTTATCTTTAAAATTCTTAAGAAATGAATCAAAACCTTTTTAAAAAGTGAGAAAAGCGAAATATTGGGTGAAAATGCTCGATTTTAGGTCTTGTAGGGGATTTTTCAACCTATAGGGTAAAAAAAAGTGTTTAGATAAAAAATTGGACGGACTGTGAACCCCGAATGAGTGAATTTATATTTCCTACTGGTGTGCTGTTATCATTTTAGTTGACGGATATTTCTAAACACCCCAAAATTGATAAACAACTAACTCTGCTATTTGCCTAACACGAAGGTCGATAGTTAGGTAGCTACTGCAAATAACTATCATCAAAACTTCTCAGAGAGCGAGCCTAAATGGCAAAGTCCCTTTAACGCAGTTAAGTAGTTATACCAACAGACACTCGAGCAGACCACTTTACATGTCCTCCCGACTGACTGCCTCTACTTGTTTCGCCCAGGATCAGAATGTTGAAAGTGATTTGGGCATGGAAGTGTAAAGAAAAGAGAGGTCGGCAAGGGACAGGATGTTGTCGGTGGGGGCCTTTAAAAAACGTTTAGAGGAAGAAGGAGAGCCGCAAGAAAAGAATAAATCGGGAGGTCAGTTGTTTGCGGAATCTTCTACCGTTTTGCCGTCACGCAACTCTTCCCCGATGGCTTGGCGCTTGGCTTGGGCGAGGAGGATAAAACAAAATTCACGTCCACCTACCTCGTTCGCTCTTTGAACGAGACAGACCGAAATCTCGTGTCGTGCTCGGAGCAAATCGTCGAGTCTGAAAAGTGGCGGGAATTCCGCGAATCTTCACCCCATGCCCCATGCTGGGTCTTGCTTGATTTCGTTTCTTTTCGACGGGATGGTCGATTGGTCACGGCTCACGCTTGGATACCTTCGTTCTATGAACCTATATCTATAATCAGCAAGGCCGACCGCGAACAAACCGTGCGAATCAAAGAATGAGAGAAAGCGATTTTCAAATTACGAGGCGAACGATTGTTCCAAAAGGAACCGAATGAATCAGCCGGCCATTCATGATTTAACCTTCCAATTTTAAATGTTCAATATTGGTTCTCGTAATTCGAAAAGTTTTGTCACATTTGGAGGTAATATAGCTGGAAGACTTCTAAGAGTTCGGAACAGGGTTGCTACAAGTCAGGTGTTTCCAGAAAGTCAGGGAATTTTCGATTAACTGAAGTTGAAGTTAATTTTATTATTTTGTTTAAAATTCAACATTTTGTTGAAAAGTCATTTTTTTTTTGTTTGCAAATTTAACTATTTTGTTGAAAATTCGTCTTTTTGGGTTGAAAACCCATCTATTTTAGTCGAAATGGCATCTTTTTTGTTAAGAATCATAATCAATTGGTTGAAAATTAATTTGGTTTTGTTTAAGGATTCAATGTACTTTGTTCAAAATTCGTCTTTTTGGTTGATGATTCAGCATTTTAGTTTTAAAAACCATTTTTTTTTGTTCAAAATTTAAGTATTTTGTTGAAAATTATTTTCTTTCATTAAAAAATAATTTGTTTAAACTGAAAATGTAACAATTCCATGTTTGGTTGAAAATTTATCTTCTTCAGTTGAAAATTCAACTATATGGTTAAAAATTCCCGTATTTTGTTAAAAATTTGTCTTTTGGGGAATAATATTCATCTTCTTGATAACTAATTCAGCTTTTTATTGAAAAGTTCATTTTTTCGGTTAAAAACTTGACTATTAGGTTGCAAATTACTTCAGAAATTCGAATATTTGATTGAAAATTCATATAGTTTAAAAAATTAATCTTTTTTTGTAGAAATTTAATCTTCTTGGTTTAAAATTGATTTTATTTAGTTAAAAACTGTTTTTTGATTGAAAATTTAACTATTCTACTCTAAGTTTAAAATTTATCTGTTTTAGGTGAAAATTCAACTATTTTCTTGACAATTCGTTTTGTTGAAAATTTATTTTTTTAACTGAAAATTTAACTATTCTATTTTTGGTTACAAAATTATCTTTTTTAGTAGAAAATTCATGTATTTTATTGAAAATTTGTCTTTTTTTGGTAGTAAATTAATCTTTTTCGTTGAAAATTCAACTATTTGGTTAAAAAATCATTTGTTTTTTAATATTCATCATTTTAGTTTAAAAATTAATACTTTTGTTAAAAATTTCACTATTTGTTGCAATTTCGTCTTTTTTTTGGATCGAAATTAATTTTTTAATTAAAAAATGTAGCTATTTCATTTTTAATTGAAAATTTGTATTTTTTAGTTGCGAATTCATTTATTTGATTGAAAACTCGTCTTTTTTGGATTGAAAATTCCATTCTTTTGGCAGAAACTTAATATTTGTGGATCGAAAATTCAACTTTTTGTAGAAATGCGTTTTTCTACCTGTAAAATTCAAACATTTTGAGGCAAATTTACTCTTTTGTTAATACGAGTAATTCATATTTCGTTTTTTTGTCTTGAAAAATCAACATTTTGGATGAGATACTTTTCTTCATTGGCTGAAAAATCATTCTTGGTTGAAAATTCAACATTTTTGTTAAGAATTCTTCTTTTTTGTTTGAAAATTAATCTGTTTTGGTTGAGGATTCAACAAGAGTTGAATTTTCGACCAGAAAAAATTATTCAGACAAAAAAGAAAAAAACTGATCCAGAATATTGAATTTTCAAGCAAACAAATTTTTTTTCTACATACCAGTTGAGTTTTGAACCAAAAAATATTACTTTTCTACCAAAATAGTTGAATTTTTCAACAAAACGACGAATTAAAAAAATATATATTTAAATTTTCAACCAAAGATATGAATTTGCAACTATAATAATGAATCTTTAACCAACAAAAGATTAATTTTTAACGGAGTAGTACAGCTTTCAATCAAGTTGTTGAATTTGTAACCAAAAATATTAATCTTTAACCAAGAAGATTAATTTTTTACCAGAAGAAAAAACGAATTTCCAACAAAATAGTTAAAATTTCAACCAAAGAAATGAATCCTTAACAAAAACTGATTAATTTTTAGACTAAAAAGAATAATTTTCAACAAAAGAGTTGAATTTTCAAAGAAGAAGAATTATTCAGACAATAAGACAATGAGCCAAAAAGACGAATTTCCTACATACTAGTTGAGTTTTCAACTCAAAAATATTACTTCTCCACCAAAATAGTTGAATTTAAAAAAAGTAGAATTTGCAACTAAAATAATCAATCTTCAACCAAGAAGAAATTAATTTTTAACGGAGTAGTACAACTTTGAACCAAGTCGTTGAATTTTCAACAAAATAGTTTGATGTTCAAACAAAGATATGAATTTGCAACTAAAATAATAAATCTTCAAACAAGAAAAAAATAATTTTTAACGAAGTAGTACAACTTTCAGCCAATTCATTGAATTTTCAACCAAAAATATAAATTTTCGACAAAAACTAATTAATTTTCAAACTAAAAAGAAAATTTTCAACAAAAAAGTTGAAATTTCAATCAAGAAAGATTTTTCAGACAATAAAAAAAAGTTTTATCCAAAATGTTGAACTTTCAAGCTAAAAAGATGAATTTTTTACGAACCAGTTGAGTTTTCACCCCAAAAATATTAATTTTCTACTAAAACAGTTGAATTTTCAAACCAGAAAGACGAATTTTAAGAAAACAGTTGGATTTAAACCAAAAAGGATGACTTTTTAACAAAATTGTACGTTTGTAGGACTGTATACTTGTTATTGACACATTTTCTTTTCTAAATTCAATTTTACTAAGGTACCTTGATGACGCATTATATATTTAAAATACATAATAAAACATAAAATAAGCGTTAAATAAAGCATGAGTGTTATGAAAAGTGAAATGAAATAGACATTTATAAAAAGTTGTAAAATCACAAATGTTACTTACCTTAGAACAAGAATTAGTTGACATAAAGTAGTATATTTTTAAGAATTTCGTGTTGGTGATTTAAAATCAGAAAGAGGTTAGATGAGGTAATCACAGGTTGTCCCTAGTGGAAAATATGAATTTCTGATTTTGCCAGCTGTATCATCTGTATCAAATTATCTATATACGAAATAAGAAGTACTTCTAGTTTTGAATCACCTCAAACAAATAAATTAGGACTTATAAAATAGGTAAGAATACATAATATAAAGTGGAAAAATAATGTTTACTTTCCGCTGTTGTTATTTTAATTGCATTTTGAAAGAAAAAAACAATTGTAACTAATCACAAGGGTGCTTAGCAGGGGGCCCTTCTTGGACACCTTTCCGCTATGCATATTTGCTGCCTAATTTTATAAAATCATCAACGGCGATACCACGCTGAAAAAACCAGTTCTCGTCAGATCACTGAAGTTAAGCAGCGTTGGACGCGGTTAGTACTTGGATGGGTGACCATTCGAGAATACTGCGTGCTGTTGGAATATTATGGGTGTGGTGAGCCCACACTTGCAGTAGTTATTTAGTACAAGAAACTATCCACCTAGAAACACTACCCGAATCGGGTAGTGTCACGCCTACCCTGAAAGGGAAATGGCTTAATGGAGGAGGGGGGCTAAAAATGGCAGAAAAAGACCTTACGTAATTTTTTGGATGACCCCTGAAATAAAAATCTAGGGAAAAAGGATTTGATAGTCCTAATGATGAAATAAAAATCTGAATTAGATTTAAAATTGAAAAAAATGACTTAAATGTAATTAATAACGAATCGGCAAGACCGACCCCAACAGCGTCGGTGAAAGAAAAAGCGATTCCGATGTAACACGAGGAACGATTGTTCCCAAAGACTTGAATGAATCGGCCATTCAGCTTTGATTCTCCTAAGAAAGGCGACTAATGAGCCACGCCGTCAGGATGAGAGGATGTTTTAGCAGCAAATTAAATAAACGAAATTATTTAATGAAAGAGTTATAGATTGACAGTCTGTCGATCAAGCATTATTCGCATTCACTTTGTGCTTATTGGCTTGCATCAATGTTTCGACACGCTTCAATCGATTCTTGTCAGAGTGATGCCGTAGTGTTTAGTGTTGAAGAAGACGGATGATATCATAGGAAATTGTAAATTCACACTTCCACCAAGGCTTGATATATTCAATTATTCATAGAACTATCATAAACCTTCATTTATAAAATTACAAAGTTTCTATTCATATATTACTACACACCTCTTTTCAAATCCTGTTTTCAATTATCAGCGTCTTCAGCCAATTAAAACAAAATTGTATGTATCTTAGATTAATCTAAGGAATAAATAAAAAAGCGCCGCCAAATAATACATTCCTACTAGGATTAAATACAAAATTATAGCAGAAATACAGTACAATCATATATAATTCTATCCACAGTAAAGTATGGAAACTTATTCAACAAAGAAAGGATAGTAAGAAAAGGAGAAAAATGTCATAAAAATTTCACAATAGAATGTTGTGAGATCATCAATAATCGCCAAATGCTATTAAAGAATAAAATATTTTTGTCATTACTAGATTACCGAGGGGTCGACCACTCCGATATTCCTGGTACACTCACGAAATATTCCCATATATTCTTGATATTCCCAAACATTCTTGATATTCTATATATTTCTATATACATATATTCCCTCATATTCCTACATATTCCCACTGTCGCTGTTGGTGGGCAATTTAAACCGCGTATGATTAACAATTAGTAAAATTAAAATAAATAATTATTAAAAATTGCACATCCATATCAGAAATTACGCAATTTATGATTCAAGTTGAGAAATAGAATTATAATTCGTATATTTATTAAATAGCTTATTAAAAAATGAATTTTTAACAAAATGCATCAATTTTTAACTAAATAGTTGAATTTTCAACCAAGAAGATTAATTTTCTACGAGAAAAGACGAATTTTCAACAAAATACATGAAGTTTTAACCAAATAGTTGAATTTTCAAGCATTACGATTTATTTTCTACTGAAGAGACGAATTTTCCAAAAAATACCACACATTTTCAACTAAATAGTTTGAGCAATGGATGTGATGTTAGTCAACATTTTATTTGAATAATTTTTAGTTTATATTTGTTTCGTTTCTGAACATTTTTAACTAAATAATTGAATTTTTATACTAAAAAGATCAATATTTACCAAAAATGTAATAGTTACATTTTAATTTAGAAGAATTATTTCTGAATGAAAAAAAAAACACAAAACAGTTGAATTTTCAGTTAAAAAATTACTATTTAATTTAAAAATACCATTTTCCAACTAAAGTTATGAATCTTCGACCGAAAAAATTAATTTTTAAGAAAGTAGTTCAAAAGAAAAATGTAATAGTTGATATTTCATCAAAAAAGTTTTAATTTAAAATAAACAACATTTACCAACAAAAACGAATTTTCAACAAAATACTTGAATCCTCAACTAAAATAGATTAGTTTTCAACCAGTTGTATTTTTCATACAAAAAATTGATTTTCTATAAAAAAAGACGAATTTTTTACAAAATACATACATTTTCAACCAAATATAGTTCAATTTTATACTAAATTGTTGAATTTTTAAGCCAAAATGGCGAATTTTCTACAAAACAGTTGAATTGTCAACAAAAAAGTTCATTTTCAACCAATGAGTTTAGTTTTCAACAAAATAGTTAAATTTTCTACCAAATGGTCGAATTTTTAAGCCAAAATGGCGAATTTTCTACAAACAGTTAATCTTTTAACAAAAAAGTTAATTTTCAACCAATGAGTTTAGTTTTCAACAAAATAGTTAAATTTTTTACCAAATGGTTGAATTTTTAAGCCAAAATGGCGAATTTGCTACAAACAGTTGATCTTTTAACAAAAAAGTTAATTTTTTAATCAATGAGTGGAGTTTACAACAAAACAGATCAATTTTCAGTTAAAAAAAAAATTAACCAAAGAAATTGATTTTCTGTCAAAAAAGACTAATCTTTAACAAAATACATATATTTTCAAACAAATACAGTTAAATTTTTTACCAAATTGCTGAATTTTTAAGGCAAAATGGTGAATTTTCCACAAAATAGTTGAATTTTCAACAAAAAAGTTAATTTTCAATCAATGAGTTGAATTTTAAACAAAATAGTTCAATTTTCAGTTAAAAAAAATCTGCCCGCCTCGCGGGCACATTCTCATGGCGCGCTTCGCGCGCGGCTCGCTTCGCTCGCAAGTTTGAGCGCGCCTAGGGCGCGCGACTGTTGGATCTCGCGCTTCGCGCTCGATTATGTATTCACCTCGCGCTACGCGCTCGGGCGTATTTGCATCGCGCTTTACGCTAGGCTCCTCTAGATTTTTGAACTTCGTGTTCGACTTCGATGAAAAGAAAAAGTTTGTTTGCAAATATTATAAAATTATCAAAACCTCTACATATTAAGTGATTGTTGAATTTGTTTTTATTTTAGACTGCAAAGGAACTTTATTTACTCAAGGTTCTATCGACCTTAAGGAACACATTCTCATCCAGACACTCGCGCTTCGCGCTCGATATTTGATTTGAAAATCATTTGAACCGTATGATAGAAACAAAAAAGTTTGAGCGCACTTACGGCGTGCGATTTGGTAAATACACTGAGCGCGCACTTTGTGCTTCGTGTTATATGTTCTTCATATACAAATTACTAAATTTGTATTTGATTTCAAATGAAAAGTAATGATATAATT
>CAKNYM010053245.1:531157-549182 GCA_932195095.1 Andricus curvator
GTTTAATAATCGACTATTTGGTTGAAAATTCGTCCTTTTGGGTTGAAAATTCAACTATTTCTATGGCAAATTCAACAATTTGGTTGAAAATGAACGTTTTTGTGGAAATATTTCTTTTTGTAGAAAGTTAGTTTTTTTTTGGGCTGAAAATTTATCAATTTGATTGATATTTTTTTGTTTCTTGTCTGAAGAATCTTTTTTGTTTGAAAAATGTTGAAAATTCGTCTTTTGGGTTGAAAATTCAATTGTTTTGGTAGAAAATTCAATTATCTATTTGAAAAAAAATTTTTTGTTCAAAATTCATATTTGCATGTTGAAAATTCAAATCTTTTATAGAAAAATAGTCTTTTTAGCTTGAAACCTCAACCTCAAATTGTCGTCTTTTTTAATGAATTCGACTGTTTTTTTTTTTTTTTTTAATTGAAAATTAAAATATTTTTTGTTTGAAATATCAGCTATCATATTTTTTGTTAAGAAACCATATTTTTTTGGTTAAAAATCCAACTACTTGGTTGAAAGCTGAAATACATTGTTAAAAATTCATTTTATTTTGCGAAAGATTCATCATTGAAAATGCATCTTTTATTAAAAATGTAATACTTTACTTGAAATATGAGGAATTTGAATTTAATATTAGCACCTACATTAATTTACTTCAAAAGAATTTATTCCTCTATTTTCGTGAAAACCCTCATTGAAGTTTGTTACCTCTATAAAAATGTTTTTGATTTGCAACTACAGAACTAATTTACTTTTCGGTAGCGATTTCTTCGTTGTCGACGATGTCCTCCAAAACTACAAAATTAGAAAATAAATCGTTCAGGAAATATTCGCAATTAGTGTCATCAAAGAGAATATTGACGCCAAGCTTATTTTTTTTCATATGACTTGAATTTTTTTTTATGTTTCCTAAACAACGAGTCGAAACATTGTAAAAGAGGGGGAAAAGGGGAACACTGGGACAAAATTGTCAATTTTAAGTATTTTCAAGGATTTTCGAAATTTAAGAGGGAAAAGGGGCAAAGAAGGAGATTAGGTAAAAAAAGAGGACGGCCTGTGATTCCGTAAGAAAAAAAAACACTGAAATATAAAAGGACTCTTTTTGGCAGATGATACGTGTTATATCAGAGATTCGCCTAACTCAATAAATGAGGGTCGTCAGGGTCTCATAAAAACTTGAGAGTTTAGCACCGAAAGCCAAGAAGTCGCGTGACTCCGTCTGGCCTCTTTGGCGGTTGAACGCGAACCAATTAGTAAAGATGGAGTGTGTATATAGGTGTTGATGGGTGCTTGTTTTGCGACCACAAAGGTCAGTTCCGGCACGCTTCTTACATGTAAGGTTACAACACTAACAAATGTGTGAATCGTTTTCTAAAATCTAACATCATATCATGATGCCCATTTTAAGAATGAAAAAATCATTTTTAGATTTAAAAATCTCAGAATAATTTTTTTTAACTCTCAATACCTTAATATTAAATTCATACATATCTACATATCTGCTCATTACAAGGATCTGAGTCCTTCCCCTTTTTCACCTAACCCTCTTTTTTCACGTTTCCCCTTAAATTTGAAAAATGCCCTAAAACACCTAAAAACGAGAATTTTCATCCAAATTTCCTCTTTTCCTCCTTTTATACAAGGCTTCGATTCATTTTTTTCAAAATCATAAACAGATATTAAATGCAGTAGAAAACAGGAAGTGCCTGCGTCGAAAATTATCGGAGAACTATTCGGGGCCAGGAAAACGCTAGTCTGCACAAACTAATCTAGCGCTAGTCTGGACGACCTATTCTAGCGCTAGTCAGTCGGTTACATGGTTGACGTTAAAAATTATTTCAAAAACTGTCTAGATGATGAGAAAAAAATTCTTTGTTTTTAATGAACATTTTATATTTTTTATACTATTAAACACCCTGCATATTTTTCAAAATGCATAAAACATATTTGTATTCAAAAGTTAGTCTGCCCCGAAATTTTCTACACAGGGCGCTTTGCAAAGAATTCTCTTTCATAACACGAATTTAAAATATTTTCTGAAAGACTTATTTTTTACCAAAAAAGAGGTATTTTCAACCAAAGAGATGAATTTTTAACTAAACTGATCAATTTTCAAACAAAAAAACCAATTTCCGACAAAATAGTTCAACTTTCAACCGTATAGTTGGATTTTCTGCCAAAATAGTTAAATTTTCAACCTAAAAAGACTAATTTTCAACAAAACTGTTGAATTTTCTAGGAAAAAAAAGAAAAAATTTCTACAAAACAGTTAAACTTTCAATCCAAAAATATGAATTTTCAATCCCATAGTTGAACTTTCTACCCAAAAAGACGAATTTTTAACAAAATAGGTATATTTTCTACGAAAGAGATGAATTTTCAATAAATTGATGATTATTCAATCAAAAACAATGAATTTTTAACAAAGTAGTTCAACTTTTAATCAAGTAGTTGAATTTCCACCCAAAAAGACGAATTTTTAACAAAAAATGTAATTGCTTTCATATAACACCGAAAAATATTTTTATTTTATATCAAAAACAGTTTAGTTCATCCAAAAAGACCAATTTTGAAGAAAATAGTTGATTTTTCGAGCAAAAAAGATTTTTCAGTCAAGAAACAAAACAAATGTCAACCAAATTGATGAATAGCGACCCGATTAAAAAAATCGACTTTCTTCAAAATTTTTGAATTATGGATTGAAGCATTTATTCATTAAATTCTTATGTTGAATTCAAGTCTTGTAAAATGACAAAAATGTAACTGTTGGGAACACATTTTTCAATTTTGTTCAATTTTCGGCAGTTAAAAACTCAGTTTTCTTCAATTGGTAACAATAGAATTTTCAACGGTTGAAAATTAAATTACCAACTTTCTTCAATTCTTAACAGAAGAATATTCTGATGCTGAAAATTCAAGTATCAATTTTCTTCAGTTGTCAACAGTTGAAAACTCAATTTTCAATTTTCATCCATTCCCAACAATTGAATTTTCATCTTTTGAAAGCTCAATTAACAACTTTCTTCAATTTTCACCAGTTGAAAATCAAATTTTTTATTTGGTTCAATTTTCAACAATTAAATTTTTTACTTCTTCCAATTTTAAACAATTTAAAATAAATTGAATAATTTTTTTAAATCTCATAATTTCCCCATCTGAGAATCAATTGGATGACTATTAATTTTCAACAGTCGAAAATTCAATTGTTGCAAGTAAAAGAAAATTAATTTAATAAGTAAACATTTCAACCCATAAACAAAGTTCGATAAAAGTTGATCTTTTTTAAACCTGTCGCCATTGGCAAATTAATAGACATCCAACGGATTCTTAGTGAGGAACTGATAAGAGTTTAAAAAAATCCAACTATGATCATCTCCTTGATAGTTCGTTGGAAATTCATTCAAGGTGATATAAAAAGTACGAGAAGCAATACAATTTGTTCAATAAACAATTTTTATATGATTAAAATCGTTCCCATATTCAAGAATATTTTTTCTATTAAAAGTGCCATCATTAATAATTAAATCGTGATCCTTTTTCGTCCAAAAATATATTTTAGCTATAGAGTTTTATTAAAATCCTAAATAGTTTAGTTTGGAATCGGTCAAGTAAGCTTTTGTACATTTTTTATGGGTAAGATTTAAAAAAAAAAATTTGAGACGCAAGAGTTCCGAGTACGAATCGTGAAATCTTGATTTGCATTTGCTTATAGCTAAGGCTCTTTAGTAAATTTGAAGCAAATGCAAGTTAAGATTTTACGATTCAAACTACTTTCCTGTCCAAAATTTCCCACGTAATTCAAGTATTGTATTCTCAAATGTAGTATATTTAAAGAAAGCAGGGGAAAAGGGGTAAGTTTTTCGAGAATAGGGCAAAAGGGGAAACGCAGAGGAATAGGGAAAATACTGTGATCCCTCTGATAAAAATCCATTTAAAAAATGCAAAAATGATCATTTTGCAATTCCTAAAAACATAAAATTGAACTACTGAACCGCTGTGATACCTCTTATTAGGATTTGATACAACTGAGATCCGAAGCTTTATAGAGCGAAAATAAATAATGTATTGCTTATTTTTAACTTTTGCATCCTTTTTCATTCCAGAAATTTGATCTTTTAAAAAGAAGGATTTGCCGGAGTTTCCATACGAGGTCCAAGATTTGGGGATGAGCCTAAAAAGTGGCGACTGGGTCTTTCACTACAACAACGCACCTGCCTATTCATCGCAGCTCATTCAGCAATTTCTGGTGAAACATGGCCTTACACAACTTCGGCAGCCCCCATACAGTCCTGACCTGGCTCCCTATGATTTCTAGCTGTGTCCCAAATTAAAGTATCCTCTAAAAGAAAAACGATTTCAAGACGCAGATGAAATAAAACAGAATACGACGAAGCAGCGATTAGCTATTCCGAAAGGTGACTTTCACGAGTGCTGCCGAAAGTGGAAGGATCGCTGGAAGAAGGTTCTGGCTTCCAAAGGGGAGTACTTTGAAGGGGTTATCATCGCCATTGACCAGAATTAACTCTTACTCCTAGCACACAAGTTCGGATACTTTCCGGAAATGACAAATTGTGGCTCTCAAAGTTCCAACTGAACTTTCTTATTATGGTAATTGCGTTCTTTCAATTTTGAAGACTATTGAAATTGTTCACTCTTTCGTGTTAACTTGGATTTTTTATTCATTGACAGCTCGGGAGAATAATCTCGTAAAGGCGACTTGGAACGAAATACTCGACATCGTAGCACTGCGTAAATATAAAGCACCATAATGCGTCAAGAAATTCAAGAAACGAGGCGCCGACGGCAGAAGCAAATAGAGAATACGTGACTGTCCTGCGGAGCGCCTTTACCTGCCCGTTTGACTCCTGCTTCGCAGTTAAATATCAAAACGCTATATCTTATCCTCGAGATCGGCTGCTATTTCACATAAAAAAGAAAGAAACGATCTTGTCAGAGTCGCATTGAACTAAAAAAGTTCCTGGGGCGAGTTCGAAATGCGATAAATGGCCACTATTATTTATTATACTTTAGCACCCTTTGGAAAACGCTAACTTGTGCAAAAGCATAATTTTTATCCTATAAAATATTACTTTTTTTTTTAATTCATCGTCCTAGCTAATATATGCTTTGTAAAAACGACAGGCAAGTATTTCTTTTACAAGTGAAATGCTGACCGATTCCATTTCAAATCAGGCAACATTTCAAGAAAAGTCTAGGTCATGGTGTCAGAATGATTTGTTATTTGGATATATCATTTTGTGGTGGAAATAAAGGAACCTATATTTTACAGTTTTATCAATTTTTTTATTTTTTTTATTTGTTACAATCATTCGAAGATTACCTGCGAATTTTCAACACTTGTCAGAATTTTTTTTTCAAAATGCAGTATTTTCCGAACGAGCATAGGTAGTTAGGATTTTCTTCTTTTATTCGACATGGGGATTCTTACTCTTTAAATTGATTACAAAAAAATTGAAAATTGAAAAAATGACAAAATATTGGCTGTTTTTCTAAACTTATTGAATGTGGATTTAAAATAAACCAAATTAAATTTTTTTAAAGAAATAACATGTAATTTTGTTGTCAAAATGTATATCTGTAAAAATTCGACGACTTTAAATTTTTAGTGATCAGCCCCCCCCCCCCCAATTGTTTGTTTTGTATGGCTTTTGAATTTAACATTGTAAATTAAAGTTTAGTCACCTCTTAAGGAATGTCTAAGTGTTAATTTTCACCCAATAACTTTTAATTTCGACCCCCCCCCCCAATACAGTAGTACTGTGCCCGGAAAATATTTTTAAAAAATTCAAAATAACAGTTTTATGTAATATTGATGCTGAGCACGGTACTTGTTAAAATGTTTTCAACATTAATTATGTTTATTTGATAAGTGACAAGTTTCCAACTATTTTTTAACTAATTTTGAATTATTTAAACAATAAAATATTCATTTAAACAATTTTTCCCTCTAAATCGTGAAAAGTTATTATTTTTCCAGATGAATGATACAGTTGATGAATTCAAAGAGTAATATTTCTTGTCTAATTGTAATGATTTAAAATTTAAAGGATTTTCATTTCTTTAAGCAATTTTTCCCCTGTAAATCATGGAAAGTTGTTAGTTCCTAGAATTAATGGCATAATTAACGAATTTTGAGGGTAATATATATTTTTTCAACAATAATCGGCAATTTTTGAGGGAATTTTCATTTGTTTAAACAATTCTTTCCCCTGAAAATCTTGAAAAGTTACTACTTTTCGGAATTAATATCGTAGTTTATGAATGCCAAGAGTTATATATTTTGTGCAAGACAGTTTGCAATTATTTATAAAAAATTTATTTGTTTAAACAATTTTTGCCCTGAAAATCTTAAACAGTCACTATTTTCTGGAATTAATGTCATAGTTAATGAATGATAAGAGTGATATTTTTTGTGGAAAACAGTTTGCAATTATTGAAACTATTAATATTCATTCACTTGTGCCTTTTCATAGGAAAGGTGGAAAAAATGATATTTTTTTCGAATATCTCACACTATGTCGCTTATTATTCAGTACTATCTTATCTCAGAACGTAAACCCTAATTTCTTAAACAATATTTTTTTTTCAGTGACGTTATGAATAGTTATGTTTTCAGATCGATTTCTTAGAGATAAGAAAATACTGATTAACAAGCGACACAATGTAACAGATTCGAAAAAAATAGAACTTTCTTCATCTTTTCTATGAAAAGGAGCAAGAGATATTAACTGTTCAAATTGCAAACTGTCTTTCACAAAAAATATCACTCTTAACATTCATTACCTGGGTCATCAATTCCAGAAAGGAATAAATTTTCACGATTTACAGGGGAAAAAATTGTTTGAACAAATTAAATTTTTTTAAATAATTTCCAAACATCCTAAATAAAAGAATATTAATGTTAACATTCGTTAATTGTGTCATTAATTTCAGAAAATACTCAACTTTCACGATTTCGCGAACAAAAATTATACAATTATAAACTGTTTAACAAATTGCGAAATATGTCGAACAAAATTTAAACAATTGAAACATAGTTAAAAACACTGGAAAGCTTGTCACTTAACGAATAAAATAATAAATATTTTTAAAATCCAAAAAAAATACCGTCTTAAGCATCAATTTTACATAAAACTGTTATTTTGCATTTTTTGGGATATTTTCCGGGCACAATAAAAGGGGGTTCGGGGGATCCAAATTAAAATTAATTGCGTGGAAATTATTCTTTGAATATTCTTTACGACGTGACTGAGCTTTAATTTACAAAAAGTTAATGACAAGTACTTCTTTTTTCCATTTTTTTAGAAAACCGAACTTTTCCCATTTGAAACCTCATGTAAATTTCAAATGCCCAGGGCACAAGTTAATATTGACCGATTTAAAAAAAAATCGAAAGTCGAATTTTCGGACGACCTTAGTACTATATATCTCGTAAGTTTCGGGTTTGGTAAACCACTGCTTCACATTAGAAAAATTATTTTTAGAAAAATCGAATTATTGAATTTTTTTCGAAAACTACTAAAGGTGTGAAAAAAAAATTTACATTAGAGTTAAAAAATCTATAAAAGTTCTACAAAAACCACCTCATACTCTTTTGCCATAGCTTGCCATTTTTATATAATAGAAACTTTTTTTAAACATTGGAAAAAATATAAAGGTAGGGGTTTCCTGAAAATATTTTTTGGATATTTTCAAAATTCGATGAAAAAATAAAGGAGATTTTCTAGAAAGCTTCACCTGTTTTATTTTTTCCAATATTAAAAAAGCATCTTATCCATTTTATGCGGTCTAAACAATTTTTGAGGCGGAAACATTTAAAAAAAAATTTTTTTTCCTGGTAAACGATGAAAGATATCACAAAACAGCAAGAAATATTTTTTGTAGAACATTTCTAGGTGCGGAAACTTTTATCAGAATATTTTTTCCGACCTTTCGTTGCTTCCGAGAAAAATTCAAAAATTCGATTTTTTCCAAATAAATGTTTTCAATATGACGCAGTCATAAAAAAAATTTAAAGCAGATTTTGAAATTTAGAAGTATTCAAATTTCAACATGTTCACAGCAGTCACAAAGGTTAAGTTTTTAAATACATGTTTTAGCAGAAAATCATCCAAGTCTTCGGGGATACATTCTTAATTTGATAATCAGAAATTTCATTGATTCAAATTTAGACAGTAATTTTTTCGTCTACTTTAAATCTGTTCACTTATTTATTTGGAAAAATAATTTTAATTGAAGTTCATTCTTATCAATCAAAACCGTTATTTGTTTGAACATGCGTGATGATTAAGTTTATGAAGTTGAGCAGTTTAATTAATGTTTTGAACATGACGAAAAATTGTAAAAATTATAGACACGATGTTTTTTCGATGTTTTCAAATTGAAAAATCATATTTGTAAACATTTGAGACGGAGAAAGAAACTCAAAAATAAATTTTACATTTCGATCACACCCGTTAAAAAAAATAAAATTTATTCCTTAAGTCCTTGCTCTCTCAAATGTTTTTAAATATTGTTACTTAATGTGAAAACAACAAAATATTATTTTTTAAATTTAAACAAACTTCCGTGCTAGTAAAAACATTCACTTTTGCCATCAGCCCCGTTGAAACAAATAAAATGCATGGCAAAGGTACTGCTCCCTCTGAATGTTTATAAACAATTTTTTAATCGAAAATCAATTCAAAAACTTTGTTTGTATAATTTAAACAAATTTGCGTAAGGCCCTGGCGCTTAACGTACCAGATTATTGTAAAATTCAAGCATCCTGAATAAAAATATTTATTTTAAATTGAGGCATTCAAATTTACAAACAATTTCAAATTGGAAGCCTTTACGTTTAAGCAATTTCAAATGGTAATTCTGTATGATGTAATAATAAATATTTATGAAAGATAAAAACTAAAAATTATATACATTTCCAAATAGTAGCCGTAAGAATTCAAAAATTGTTTCAAAACTGAACTTTAGGATTTCCAATATGATAGATAGAAAAAAAATGTAAAAAGGTTATGCACTTAAGAAGTTGATTAATTCCATTTCAAATGAAAAACAATGATTACACTATTATAAATTGCACTGTAAAGTATCAAGAATTGAAGATGTACAATTTAAAAGAATTCGATACAGAAATTACAAATTTTATTAACATAGTTTCAAAAGCTTAAAAAAGTAAACGATTTCAAATTTAGAGGATTTAAAATTCACTTAGCAGCATATCTTTATTATTTAAAAAATAAATATTTAAAAATCTTGGTAAGAGTAAAAAAATCTATATCCATAATATACATTTTGCTTATAGAATTGCATAGAACTGATCCTGATTTATTTTTCGTGTACGAAAATATGGAAAAATATTCTATTCTTTTTTTTTTTGGTTGACCAAGAATCAAACTTTTGATAACGGCAAAAGAACCGAACTCTAGAGAACGATGCAGGGTCTATGGCTTAATGTCTCTGTTTGTTAAATAGTAAAGATAAATTCTTTTCCCAAAAGGGCTGTTATAATTTAGAACTAATGTTTCGAGCATCTGAGAATAAGTAGGTATTTCTTTCTTTTTCTTTGTAATTTCCGTCTTGGGGGACGATTGTGGATGATTTTGAAAGTATATAGGGTGGCTGATCGTTGATGGTAACCTAGAGGTAGAGGAAATCGTGCACATTTCAATGCGGGCATCTATTAATTGAATTATTTTAAGCTTCGTATGAGAGAGTGGAGCACGGCCATGCGTGATAGCGTTTCTGACTTAAGGATTATTATAACGCTTTGGAAGATTAAACTTTGAAATTTCTTAGCGAGTGACCAACTGGAAATCGAATGTCATACAAAATAATCTTGCTTCCCTTTACTTTTGTCTCTTCCTTGATTCGACTTCCTGTACCTGAATATTTATATGCAATGTCTAAGACATAGAACAAAAACTCATTTTTGCAAATAGTTTCTCGAAAACCGGAAATCTTGATTAGTCTCCAGAAAATTTGGCTTTAATCCCTAGATTTGACAAGAATTTTAAATTCCGCAATTAAAAATTTAAGAGAAGGGTCTTGATTAATAGAGAAAATGAAACTAAATCAGGAGAGTTCTTTTATGTAGATTAACTTAATTAAAGAGATAATTTTGATCAACACGAGTGTTCTATAAATAATTTATATCCTGCTTAAAAAAAAGAAAGATATTTCTACTTCACTACTACTTGTCCAAAAAATATAGACCTCAATTTTTGTACACATAGTGAAAATGTCAATAGAAAAAAATTCTGAAAATATGGGACACATATACATCTTGCAGACGAAGTTAACAAATGTTAAATTCGAATAGATGATTAATAAATGTTATCTTTGGAAATACCGTGAAATATTTGAAAATCTCTTCAAATATTTGAAATCATCTTCAAATATTTGAAATCCTCTGAGATCCTTCAATTCTTGTGAATGAATTCTCTGCGATTTCATTAAAATATTATATTATCCCTGAAAATCCCGTGAAATTACATCAAATCTGATCATATTCCTTAAAATATTAAAAGTTCTATAAAATGTTTCGAGATTCTGGAAAATTAATTAAAATGCCTTATTGAGACATTTAAAATCCTTTAAAATTATTGGAAAATCCTCTGAAATTTCTTCGAGTCATTTCAAATATTTCAGCTGAACTCGATAAACTTAAAAAATTTTGAATAATTTTGTAGGTAGTAGTAATTTCAAAAATGAATTTTTAACTGAAAAAGATAAGTTTTCAACCAAAAATGGAATCTTTATATTTACAGCTAAAAAAAATAATTTTCAAGGCTTCCTACGGCAAGAGATGATTTTTTAAACCGAAACGAACAGACGAATTTTCAAATAACAAAGATTTTTCAGTCAATAAGGAACAAAAAAATTCATAAAGAAAGTAGAATTTTTATGCTAAAAAGACGAACTACAAAACAGTGCAGTTTTTTAACCGAAAATATGAATTGTCAATAAAAAAGATAATATTATACCAAGCAGTTGAATCTTCAACCAAAAAATGACATGAATTTGAATTTATTCCAACGTAATATCTGTTTAAATAAAACATTAAATATTTATAAATAATAAAAGTGCTTATACATACATACATTGATTAGCAGTTCGAACTCGAAAGTTCATTGCCTCACTACCCGATTCCGGTAGTGTTTCTAGGTGGATATTTACTACCAATGTGGGCCCACCACACCCACGACGGGCCAACAGCACGCAGTATTCCTGAACGGTCACCCATCCAAGTACCAACCGCGCCCAACAATGCTTAACTTCAGTGATCTTACGAGAACTGGTGTTTTCAGCGTGGTATCGCCGTTGGCATAAAAGTGCTTATTGTGTGAAAAAATCATTGTAAATAATAAAGTTTGTATGATTAGACTTGTGACTGAGCTACGAAATAATAATGGTTTATTATTTTAAATAATTGATACGTTATGCTTAATTGCTATTTACGAATTTAGTAAATAATTAAATTAAATTGAATGAGTAATGTATGTTAACATTTGTCTATTTGGATTTCAATCAAGTTTAATAGTTATTGTTTATTATCATCAATATGTAATACAGTGTATTCGATTATGATTTGAGCATTTATGCCATTATGTTTTGTAATTTCCTAAATCTTTTATTTTAAAATCATTATTTTCTGAATTCACTTCTGTAATTTTTGTTAAGTCCAAACCGTGATTCTGTCTAGAAACTAGCGACCTTCAGACCTAGCAGAAAGCTTTACGTCAAACACGTAGCAAAACAAGACAGCGCCAGGACAGTATTCCGTGAATAGACAGGCTTGATAAAAACTGTACTGGCTTTAGCATGATTCAAATCTGCCACAAAATTTTTCCACACGGATGTGAGAAATCCCCATAAGTGAAAAATTGAGTTTGCTAGTTTTTGACGCTAATTATGATTTTTTTTTAAACTCAAATTGTTTCTAAATCATGAAATAGTTTTTAAAACCATTTTTTATTGTTTTTAGAAATTTTCTCGTAGAATAGAGTTAGAAAGTCGCGCTTTTTTCTGAATTTTTCAACTTGTAGGGTTTTCTGAAATCTTCGGCTATTCTTTGACTCTTCAGTTAAGAACAAATAATAAACTATTAATATTAATTTAAACAAAAAGGCTCTCAGTAACTACTTCGAAAAAAGTGTACATTTAATATGATCCATATAGATAACTTGAAGAATATTTCAAATATATGTTTTATTTCAGAAAAATATATTCACAAAAAAGAAAAAGATAGTTTGAAAAATGATTCTCTCTAATGCTTATTTATTATTTGCTCATAACTGATAAGCAAAAGCAAAGTTAAACATTTCAGAAAAAACCGCAACTTTCCAGCAATTATGTAAGAGAAGGTTATTATGAACAATAATTAATTTTTTAAATAATTATGTTTGTTAACATTCATTAATTATTATGCCACTAAGTGAAAAATTGAAAATTTTCTCGAAAATTTCAGAAAATCCCGCAACTTTCTCGCATTACTATAGAAAAAGATAGTTATAAACAATAATAATTTCTCCAAACAATTATGTTGGTTAGATTGTATTAATTATTACCTCGCTCTAAGTGAAAAGTGAACAAAAAGTTGAATATTTCAGAATAAATCGCAACTTTATAGAAATTGAATGACGCTTCAAACAAAGATCTTGGACACTAAATGGGCCCAAGTGGGGAACCACACATAACAATTTTGTGAGGCTTTTCACCTGGGGTGATCGCTAGAGAGATTGATCAGCAACCTGGGTCGGAGCATTGTTGCGGAGTGAACGTGTTATTTGAATAAATAAAACGAGAATTCTAGATCAATCTAAAATATCTATAACTAACACCTATATACCTATCTACCTTATACCTATATACCCATCATACACACTACTATTTTCCAACCGAGCAAGTCACGCCTATATCGAAAGGGAAATGGCTTAATGGTATAATAATAAAAATCTACGAAAAGATAGTTATAAACAATACGAAATGGTTTAAACAATTATTTCTGTAAAATTTAATTGACTATTGCCTCCCTCTATCTGAAAAGTTGAAATCAAATTGAAAAATTCGAAAAACCGCGATTGTCTAACTCTACACGGAAAAAAGTAGATAGTTAGATTCACTTTGATGTATTGTTAACTTGAAGTTTATTTGTTCGCATTGCACAAGAAACAATTCAAAGAGTTTTTGATACTGAATGAGATAGTGATCTCAAAATATACAAAGTCTGAAGTCAGCATTACTACTTCAAATTGTAAAAAGAAAGATTACTAGAACAAGTAGCTTCAATAACTATTTGAAATAGTACATTTTAACATGGGAGACTGTATGAATAACTAATTTTCATAGTAAGCAAAGAATTGTGAGTTTGACTTTTGCAAGTGAGTTCGATCTGCTTTTTCGCATTGCAATAATCACTGCGCGAGATTGTTAGCCTTACTGTTTGAAATTGTAAGTGAGTTCAGTGGCACAACTAGAAACGTGTAGGCCCCCCCGCAACATTTTTTAGGCGGTCCGTTTCAAATTAAAAAAGAAGGACGACTTATAACTTGCTTATCAGTAAAACAACAGATTTTCGCTTTTTAATCTATAAGACAGACCGCGCACTGACCTTTTACAAAATTAAATAAATTATCGGAAACTATTTTATAATGTTTTCTCTTTTATCATAATATCAGTTGAGATAATTATTATAAATGAACATAGTGAATAACTCTACTTTATACTTCAATACTGTTTTTTTCTTTTGTAAAAAATTTTCAGAATTTAAAAATATTCTGAAGAATTATATATAAAAAGGATACTTTTTTTTACATTATTTCTACTATGGAATTTTCTGCTTATGATATTTTTAATTTCTTATAACACTAAAATTGATTAGGATCGTACTTGATTAAGCCACCTAAGTTCAAATATTATATTATTTGGAAGAATTTTTTTTTAGTAGAATAATACATTGTTTTCGACATATCATTTTTTGAACCAATAATGAAAAAATAATTTGTAATAAAATTTGAGTTCAAATTAATTTCCAATTTTAACGTAGTAATAATTTTTTCAACCTTTTCACATTGATATTTGTAAAAATTACTACCATTTCATGAAAAAAAAATATATTTTCTAATTTTTTTTTCAGATTTTCAACAACAATAAAATCTACCATACTACTATGATATCGCGATCTTTGATATTACAGGGATCACAGCGTAAAAGGAGCTCAAAAAAGGTGAAATAGGGTGGTTTTCGCACGAAAAAGGGGAAAATAGGGGAAAGATTAAACATTTATTTTCATATGTCGAAAAGAACAAACAACCTTTCCGTAAGAAATGTTACATTTTTAAATAACTTTTAATGATTTCTGCCATTTAAGATTTATTTTTAAAAATTGGATATAGTTAGATCGTTGGAAACCCATCCAGAGTGAAATAAAAAAGTCCGGGAAAAAATAAAATTAGTTAAATATACAATTTTGACATGTTTGACATCGTTCTCATAAATATTTCTTTCCAAGATTTTTCATTTCATCCTTACTATAATTAATACTTTCAATCTAAATTTAAAACAATTGAAATCAGTTAATATCTTCTGTTCTCTTTCTTAAATTCACAATTAAAAAACAATTTTTTTTGATTAAAAAAAAAATTTGCCTTATTGAAAATTTTTGGAAAATATACAAAAACATGTTTTTTGGATTGATTCGAACCTGAAATTGAGTCACCTTGAACCAAAGAAACATGTTATTATTTTTTATCCATGGGAAACATTTTTTTCGTGGTGTTTATAACGTTCGAAAATCGCAAAAAAAGATATGAAATCCCAAAAATCCTAATTCACGACAAACATTTTTTTCCGAAAAATAAAAATAAAAAAATGTTTCTTTGGTTCAAGCTGAATAAATTTTAGTTTCGACATATTCAACTTTTTTTTAAATGTGTGCATATTATTATTATTATTATTATTATTATTATTATACCATTAAGCAAAAAAAAAACATGTTTTTGCATATTTTCAAAAAAATTGTAACTGAGCAAGAAATTTATTTTTAACTTTCACAATTTTAAATTTTCAATGAGTAAGATAATTTTTAAACAAAATAGTTGAATTTTTGAATTAAGAACAACAGTTTTTAACCAAAAATCGAATAGTTATATTTTCGTTTAAAAAAATTAATTTTCAATTGAAAAAACTGAATTTTCTCCCAAATTGTTGAATTTTCTACAATGCAGTTGATTATTCAACTCGAAAATATGAATTAATAATTAAGAAGTTAATTTTCAACCAAACATCACAATTGTTAGTTAAAAAACCTACTTTTTAACAAACAAGAAAAAACTAACTAAAATGATGAATTTTTAACTAAGAAATTAATTTTTAACAAAGTTGTTCAAAAATCACCAAACTATTGAATTTTCCAGAGGAAATTCAAATTTTCTACAAAACAGTTGAATCTTTAACCCAAAAAACACGAATTTCCAACAAGAGTTGAGTTATCAACCAAAAAAGATTTTTTAGCCAATGAAGAAAAAAAATTGTATTCAGCATGTCGAATTTTAAAGCAAGAAGATGATTTTTCTACAAAAAAAGGACGAATTCTTAACAGATTACATAAATTTTTAACCAAATATTTCAATTTTCAAAATAAAAAAGATCAACTTTGAACCAAAAATGGAATTGCTACATTTTCATTTCAAGAAACTAATTTTCAAATGAAAAAACCAATTTTCTACCTATTTATTGAATTTTTCTGCCAAAAAAAGTACTTTCTACAATACACTCGAATTTTTAACTCAAAAATATAAGCTTTCAATACAAAAAATAATTTTCAATCAAAAATTGCAATTTTCAGTTTGAAAAAGTGCATTTTTAACAAAGTAGTTTGATTTTCAACCAAAAAGACAGCTTTTCAATAAAATAAATATATTTTCAACCAAATAGTTACATTTTTAACCAACTTTCTGCCAAAAAATATAACTTTTGAACGAAATTTGAACATGCAACCAAATAGTTGAATTTCCAATTAAAAAAGATCAATTTTCAAACACAAATGGAATAGTTCAATTTTGAGTTTAAAAAAATTAATTTTCAACCAAAAAAAGTTTCAACAATAGTTAAATTTTCAAGTAAAAATTTAAAAAAATTAAAAATTGCTCAAGTTAGAACATTTAAAATTCCAGTTGATGAGTTTGGAATATTCCATTTTTTAATTAGGTATTTAACTTTGTACATTTCAACTAAAATGTATTAATCTTCTAATACTTATTTAAAAAATAATATATATTTTGTAACTGTTCCAATTTTATATTGGATAATAACTTCTGTCGGCAGTTTTCACATTTTCAACTTGCTTTAAAATATTTCATCTTCAAATTTGTTTAAGAGTATTTATTTGTAATGGTCTGAACTTGGAACGTGTTCCTTATTTATTCATAAATAATTTACTTAAGTGCTATAATTGCTTTAATTATTATTCAATAATGGGTACAATTTCAAATATCGTATATTTAAAGAGAAAAGGGGAAAAGGGGGAAGGTTTTTGAGAATAGGGGGGAAAAGGGAAATTTCAAGAAAAAAGGGAAAACTAAGAAAAACAGGGGAAGACTGTGCACACTGATATCAATTTATCGGAACCGAATATTTTTTTTTAAACAGTTTTTATTCTAATTCAGCATCCCCATATCTCATGAGAAAAATTTTATGTGTGCAAAAAATTTAAATTTAAATCACAATTCAACGTTTGTCTCATCTTAAAATAGTGATTTCGATTTTGCATTTGATATATTATTACGATGTTTAAACTATTTTTTATTTATATATCAGTTCAAAATTCAAAAACTTTCATTCGAAAACATTTTTTCAAGCCTTAATTTTCAATAATACAAAATATGTACTTTTTAAAAACTGTAATTCAATTCATTTTATCATAATATACATATAAATTACTAATAATATATTTACTGTGTGAGTTAATACTTCTAAGCAAAATATTTTTCCCAAGCTCGTTACAAAATATTAGAAATCATCAGTAAGAGATTAGTTAAAAAAATGTTAAGTAATTATTTATTATAATTTCTTAGCTGGCCACGTTTTTCTCAGAGAAACCGCTTGACCGAGAGTTTGTCAGAAAAGTCTAAGCGGTTCCGTAGCTCACTTGACTAACACTTGCGCTAGATTTAGGTTTTAGGACAGGTTTAGGTAGTTAGGATGCAATTGTTAAGAATAATCGTAAATTAAGTGCAGTAATAATCATATATAAAATAATTTTTTCCTTTTCAAATCGATCGACGTTTCACATCATTTTTGTTGTCGAAAGTTTCGAGCTCATCTATTTATAAATCGTGTATAGAATGCGTGCAGAGCATATATACATATACATATATGCGTTACAATGCGAAATCGGCAAAGTTACTCTTCACAGAAGTAAGGCATACTACACGAAATAGTAACTCTTATTCTCCTGAGTGTGGACGGTTACCAACTGGTGCAGTGCATCCTACTATTTGAAATTGTTCAACCTACTCTTTTAAGAAGTCAGTTTAAATAACCTGAATGCGAAATAGTAATTTTAGCAAAATTCACCGACGAAAAGCTGAGGTTCAATTTAAAATAGTTAGAGCTGCTGGTTCACAGAGTTTTTTTAACGATCCACTTTTTTCCGTGTATTCTAAGAGAAAATTGCTATAAACAATGATAAACATTTTTAAAAATTTATTTAATCATATAATTACCAATAGAAAGTAATACTTTTTGTATTAGAAAACATTTGTGTTGAAAAAACGGCAAAAAAATCATAATTGGCGCCAAAAACTCGGAAAACCCAATTCTTCACTTATGGGGTTTTTTGGGAACCTATAAAACAGACTTATGGGGATGATATTTAAAAAGTAATTCATGATTCATATAATTACCAATAGAAAGTAATACTTTTTGTATTAGAAAACATTTGTGTTGAAAAAAACGGCAAAAAAATCATAATTAGCGCCAAAAACTCGCAAAACCCAATTCTTCA